>PHNY01112127.1:5016-18677 GCA_003724115.2 Anethum foeniculum | reverse complement strand
ATTAAAATAGGAGTTATTAGTAATTATAGCATTTTATTTTATTAAATATAATTGCCTATGATATTTTTGGAAAAAGAGATATTTTAGTTGGGAAAAATAAAAATGGTAACATGTTTTAGTTTAAATGAGTAATTGATTTATATGACAATTAGTGAGGATAATTTAGTAAATCCAGCAAGTACCAAGTACCAGCTACCAAAACTTTCAATATTTCGTCTTTAATATAATAGTATAGATTTCTTTATGTGATCGTCACATTACAATCTATGATATTATATATAATAATCATGTATACACTTATACGAAAATAAATAAAGTTTATAATACATTATTCAATAGTAATTATATTGTAAGAAAGTATATGTAATTTAATTAGGAAATAAAATGTTAAATTTTAGTTATTAATCAAATTTACCATAAAAAGTCAATTAAGTCAACAATGATGATATCAATGAAGTAGTATTAAGTGTACCAACAATTCATAACTTTACTCGATTTTTAATTTGAACCAATATATTTAGGCTTATTTCGAGATCGAGATCAACTCAAATTTTGAAAAATACAAAAAATTTAACCATTTTTCACAAATGTTATCAGAGTCCTGTCGAGCTGAAATGCATATTTTAGATATCGAATTTAGAAAATTTGTATTTTGGTTAAATGAGAACGTCATTCCAATGAAATAGGATGTTTGTAACATTCTACATTTATATGAATTAATGTGTTAGAGACCTTTAAAAGACCAAGTTAGTAAACAATATATTAAAATTGTTTAGAGACCTTTAAAAGGCCAAGTTAGTAAACAATATATTAAAATTGTTAGCTTGATTTGTAGTGAGTTGTCAGGGATTTGTCTCAATTTTTTAAATATACTCAGGATTTGGTTTATATTGTCGGACGGGCAACTAAAATTATGAGAGTTGTACTCGACTAGTTTCTTTCCATATCCCCCTTAGTTAAAACAAAATATGCATTAATATCATAATTTAAAATACTTGTATGCGACATTTTTATAAGGGCGAATTCTTAAAGAGCTAAGTTTTAATTTCTGATTTATATTTCTTGCAGAATTAGAAGAAAAATATTAATATTTTTGTTACAATTAATAAATAATTCTAGCGGTTAATGTAATTTGAAAATTGTATTGACTTTAACGATTGTAGACAGTTCTCCTACTTAAAATATAAGTAAATAGTATATTGTTTCATGTAATTAAAATAATATATCTATTCAAAAGTTTGTAAATTAAATATTCAACTCCACTCAATTGTTTAATTTGGTATGAAACTGTTTTATGTTATTAAAACTTAAATCATACTGTTTATCATTAAAAATCATCATATTATACTTGAATATGTTTAAAATTACTTTTATATTTAAATTTATGATATATGAATAAAACTTATACATACACTAAAATCTAAAATATATGATTTGGTTTCATCTATTTTATTTTAATTAAAAAATATTAATCACGAAAATTGTCATATTATTTCTTTCTTTAAAATATAAAAGCATTATAAATTTAACATTTTTGAAAATTTAATCGAATTCAGAGAAGTTTGGTTTGGAAAAAAAAATTATTATTATTAAATCAGTATCTGGACCAAATGAATTAGCTAATACTAAAAATGTTAGAAAAAGTAAATGAAAAGACTAATAAGAAGTGAAATGGATAAAAACACTTTCCAACTAGAAAGCAAAGTTCTCACTAATGATATACTTAGTGTAAACGGGCTAAACTAAGGAGTAACGCTTTTTTTGTTCATTCCAAGGAAGCTAAGATCACGTCTTTTGAAGACGATTCCGAAAATTACTTTGGGACGTCAATTCACGCTTAACTCTTTTTTAACGTTAACGGATCAACAGGTCAGGCCGAGACTCTGCGTTCTTTTTTTATTTTATTTAAGAATGTTCAAACTTTGTTTGGAAATCAGAAATGGTTTAAGTTTGTCGTAGCCGATCCATTTGGAGTTTTAAACTGAAGGATGAACGAATGCTCTCATCTTCGGCTGACTCTTGTTTAGAAGAAATTTGGTATGTCTTAAAGTGGCTGATGAAGTATATATTATAGCAATCACACTTGAAGTATAAATGAAAGGAGTGGAACAAAATGTTGCTTTACGAACAAAATTTGACAACGATTAAAATAATCCTACATAAATCTCTATACTAGAAAATACCCTGTGCCTAATACCGACACGACCACACACAATAACATATTCTAAAATATATATCTCATACTTAAGCGGTAGATATACTTATATTTGCTAACTACACGCCACCATAATGAATTTGACGATATTATATTGACACCTTGAGGAGGCGAAGATTGGATCAAAATATTTTCAATTACGGAACAAGTTTCGATCACCTTGAACCACCTACACAAATTATAATAAACATCAACATATTTAACTCAGAAATCAGTTTTAACCAAAATATTTGATTAGAACCTTCAAAGCCTAGTGGAAAAAAAGAGAGAATAAATATGATACGATATACCATCACTAAACAGTTTAAACAATCAGTTGTATTTTTTGTACAGCTTAATTAAATTAAATTATTAGCGACTATATTTTTCATTTCTTAATAAAATATGTGCAAGCTGAAATTTCAAAAATTATATAATCCGCATTTTGAAAATTGATAGGAAACGCAAGGAACCACGAATCTTTAAATGGACTGACCCGGACTGACCTGACCCGAGCCGACCCATTATAATTTTCCCCAATAAATTCCCGCCAAATTACCCCAGGCGCAAACATTTCATTCATTCTTTGTTGTTGTGGAGGCCACTTTTGCTCTCAAACAAATCTCTGCCCCTGCCAAACTACTAATGGTATGTACACATCTATAGCTGTATGTATATGTATATGTATACATATCTGTATTTTCAGATCAGTCCTTTCTTTCGTTTAATTTTGCCATGTTGTCTGTACAAATTATGTTTCGATACGATTAATGAATATTAGAATTTCGATAATTCGATTGCGTGTTTAATTTTGTTTTTGATTTGGACATGAATTGATTTATAAAATTTAACTACATATTTGTTGTTTATAAAGGTTAAGTAGGCAAACCCGGAGGTCTATCCTCCAATAATGCTCTTAGTTTAATCTATCACCGGAAACATGTACTACAATTCTACGTATATTGTTTGTATTTCTATTCCGATTAGATTCCATTTGCTTAATTTTAACCGTTTTGAACAAAATATAAGTCGGTTTTAATTTTTGAATTATCATGTGTTTTCAGATTAGCAGCTACTGAGTACATGTTGTGATTAAATTATTTATCAATTGAATTTGTTATTAGACTGCAAAGTTTATTGTCTTTAATTTGGAGATGAAATTCAGATATACATCTGCTGTTTGTACAGTTCAAAATTGGCAAGAGAGGGATGTTTTTGCTATTATGTGAGAGCTGTGGCTAATTCAAATTCTCGTTGTAAATAATTGAAACAGTAATACGACACTAAGTGCTGAATATAAAGTAAGTGAGAAAAATACTGAAAATAATCTGATATATGATTGTATTAATTATGTAACTTGTGCAAATCGAGTAAGATTTCTCAAGACTAATTACTTGTGATTCGAGCTTATGGGGAAATATCATCGTTAAATTGGTTCTCTGTGTGAGAACTGTACCCATTCTTACTGTTTTTTTATTCAACTACAAAGCAGCTCTGTATCTTTTTGATATTTTTTCTATGACTTTGATGGTTTTTGCTATGAAAGTACTGATAATATTGTGACTGAACAGTCGAAGAAAAGAGGACTGTCATTGGATGAGAAGCGGGAGAAGATGCTTCAGATCTTCTATGACTCGCAAGACTTTTACCTTGTAAGTATTATAAGCATTTATTATTTCTTTATAAGCCGTTTCTCTTTATTTTTCTTCCACTAGTCAAAAGTTGAGGCTTCTTTATTAACTACTTGTATAGCAATGCAAAGTTATTATTTAACTTCTGTAAATGCAGTGTGTTGTTCTGTTCTGTTAGATATTTGACTTTTAAATATGTAGGATTTTATCAAATCGTAATCAAATTGTATTTACTTTTGTGCATTGTGCATGGAATTTAGCTCAAGGAACTTGAGAAATTAGGCCCAAAGAAGGGTGTTATTTCCCAGTCTGTTAAAGATGTTATACAAAGCCTAGTAGATGATGACCTTGTCTTCAAAGACAAGATTGGAACTTCTGTGAGTATATATGACGCTAAAACTATTAATTTAAGAATTTATGCTCTGAATGTTGGCTATCAAGGTTGTTGTATATAAATACTTATTCTTCTGTTACATTGCAGGTATACTTTTGGAGCCTCCCTAGTTGCGCTGGAAATCAGGTAAACTTTACGTTTCAGTTCCTCACCAAAATTTCCAGAATCTGTGTTTCTGTAAATATTATAATCCTTTCTTGTACCAAATCTCAATATTACTTGTTTATCAGTTAAGGAATGTGTATCGAAAACTTGAATCTGATTTACAAGGCAGTAAGAAGCGGATGGCAGAACTTGTTGAACAATGTAGTGCTTTAAAGAAGGGCCGTGAAGACTCTGTAAGTATATTGATTCGTAGAAGTTACACTTCAGCTAGTGCCTATCCACTACTTTGACATCTGAATGACCCAGGCCCAAAGGATCCTTGCATTTAGTTGCTGAATTTTGATTGTCTAGAAAGCTCATGCTCTAGTTTTATCTTGCCAGTAAATCTTGCCATCCACATCAGTATTGTAGTCTATACAAGCTATATACATACTATGTTTAGCCTATCGTGCATGTTGACGCTTTTGTAACATTGAAACTAAATTTATCAATCTACATGTATGTCCTACAGTCTGATTTAATTTATGCGAATGTACATTTATATATCATTCCTGTATGTATTGACCCTGTATGTATGTTTCGTGTATCTACAAAAACTAACTTATCTGCTTCCTTATATGTAACACCAACGTTTTTGTTTCTCTAGGATGAAAGAGAGGAAGCTTTGAATGAGCTGAAAGCAGCTGAACAGAAACACAAGCAACTAAAGGTTGATCGTACAGCTGATGAACCACTTTGAACAACAATGGAATCTGATACTCCTTATGCATATGTAATTAATTCTAGTTAAAATCTTTCAGGATGAAATGGCCCAATTTGCAGACAATGATCCAGCTGCCTTTGAAGCAATGAGTATATATGCTAGACTATATCTGACATCATTCACCAAAACTTTTTTGCATTGCTTTGTCCATAATCTACCTGTCATATCTCAGTATCGAGTGAAATTTATGAACAAGTATATACACTAAACATTTGATATACTGTGGCAGAAAGTGCTATAGAAGTTGCCCATGCTGCAGCTAACAGATGGACAGGTTCAAGTCTTTCGACTGTATTATCTTATATTGAGTTCTCTTGCCACTTACTGAGTGGAAACAAAATATAAATCTTGTTATATTATTTCGTCCTTGGTATCTCATTTGCAAACATATAACAGATAACATATTCACACTGCAACAATGGTGTTCAAATAACTTTCCTCAGGCTAAAGAGCAGCTGGAGCACTTGTACGAGGAGGTACTTCTAGTTTTGCATCTCTAAATATTCCTGCATTACACAGCACACACTGATCACACTCACGAGTAGGGTGAAATCTTCCAATTTTTTATGCATAATAGTTTAATACTATCAAATTTCAATTGTCAACTAAGAAGCTGATTTTTTTTAATTGCATAAAAATAAGATATTTACCTTTAAGATTTCATTTTGTTTCTGTTGTTCCAATCAGTGTATCTTTGAAACTAAATGCAGGTTGGAATCAAAGAGGATTTTGACTACCTGGAATTGCCAGCAATCCCTGTCAGCGAGGTTCGTGAACAGGAAGAAGAGAATCCATAGATCAGATCATTTCGTGCGGAGAAAGTTTCCTGTAATATCTAACAGCTGATATACCATCAAAATGCAGTGATGTTCGAAATATGATTTCTGTATCAGATGGCAGTTGTGACATAGAATTTTGAACTAAATATCATATGAAACTCTTTCTATGTAGATAAGTGTGTGACAGTAGCCTCTCTGCCCTCATCTGAACTGCATTAATGTGTTGCGTCTTATTTTCTATATGGGCCAGATCTTTACATATGGAATCTGAAATAGCCTGGATGGTATGAACTGGATTAGACTTGTAGGTGGATGCCGGTTACATGTAGAACTAGGATATCCCTACAGTTATGGAATCTGTAGGCAATTCCCTGTGACCTAGGTGCTATTTTGGGAGTTCTTATAATATTAGTCATGCTATGAACTAATGCTCTATGATCATGCATGTAGGGCTGCCGACAAAAAATTTCAGGATTAGCACATGAAAGCACTATGTAGATGCAAAACCATTTGAAGTAAAATTGTTAGTCATCTATTACCTTGGTAGATATGTGTACATGTCATGGATAATAGTTCGAAGTTCCAGTGTTTTAATCAGTCGTCTTTGCCAGGCCTGGGTGCCTATAAGTATTGTGGAAGGTAAAACATTAGATATTGGTTTCTAGAAATCTATAGCAACTGGAATTCCGAACAGTGTGAAAATGCGTGGTTTCCCTGATCAAACGTGTTTAGGGTCCTTTGTTCCATTTCCTAACCCTTGAAATTTTCTTCAAAATCTATTTCATTCTTGATTTTTTTTGTTTCCTTACTAATAATGAAAATGTTTTAAGAACATTCGCTAAATGCGTAATATACATTGTGGTAGTAGGCACTGGATTACTTTATGTTTAATATTTGCATTTTACAATTTGAGAAGTAGAAAATGAATGTGGGCTTATATGAATTCCAGTTGGTGAATAGCAATTGTTTGTGTTGAATTGCTCTTACAAACTTATTTTAGATCTGTAGCCAATACTAATTAATCCCTTGTCATTTGATTTGGCGTACTTCAGGTCTGTGTAGTGCTTGAAACAAATTAAATTTAGGGTCCATTAATACTACTATTTAAATGTTTTATGTAACTTTGAGAAATCTTTGAATTGTAGAAAATGTGTTTGCAGAATCACTTGTGAATAAAACTGAAATGCAAGTAATAGTTGTGCAGAAGCTGGAATATGATCAAACTTGTATAAGTCACAAAAAATAGGTAAAACATGCTATCTTGCAAAAGCCCAGCACATTCTGCAGTTACCTTTTGGCTTGCAAATTAGAAAGAAAAACTCAGTTAAACAGCTAGCTGTTCTTAATGTCTCCCACAAATGAAAAGAAAGAAAAAAGTTATTTTTTCCAGGGGCCCACCGAGAATTAAAAAAAAAAAGAAAAAGAAAGGAGCAAAGTTGAAGCAACAATATTAAAAGCAAGCAGATTCCAGGATCATTATTCTGTGTGATTTTGCTCATAAAACGGTTATAAAATAAGTTTATCAACGGCCAGATGGATATTTGAAATAATTAGAAAGAAGTTGGAATAAAATAGAGAAATATTCCAAGCAATCATGTGGAAAGTAGGTACAACTTGCAGAAAGAAACGTTTGCTAGCCACACCCAGCTCGACAATGCTTGCTAGTCTGTAACTGAAACACAACATCATTATGATTCGTACACCTGTCCAAGATGAACGGTTCTGATTACCTAAAACCCTTTATTACTCCATATAAATACATACATACATACACCCTCTAGCAACTCGGAGAGGAAAAAAAAGGGTTTTTGTGAAAAATGGAGAGTATGTTAAGAGTGCCATTAGTGATGACCATTTTGGCACTTTTCATAGCTATTATACTTCCTTCCATCAATGCTCAGGCCCCTGCTCCAGCTCCTGCCCCTTCAAGTGATGGTACACTACACTTCTTATTTATTTTTTTTTAAAATGTAATTCCTTAATTGGCTTCAAAACGTATCGTATTTATTAATTGCTTGCTAATTTTGGGTGTTTATGTAAATGCAGGAGCAGCAATAGACCAAGGCATTGCTTATGTATTGATGCTGCTGGCTTTGGCACTCACCTATATCATTCACTGATTGATGTTAATTCTTTCAATTCCATTTAGGGATATGATATGTTTAGAGCTAGTTTCTATTTTATGTTTCTGTAACGATTCTTTTTAATCTATGTTTTATTTATTTATTCATTCAGTATTTCCATCTTCATTGGTTCTGATTTATCAGTCTATTGTTTTTAGTTTCCAAACGGGTACTGTAATTTGTTCACAGAAAACCCATTTTAAAGTGTTTAGCCTATTTGGAAATTCAAAAAACATCACAATTTTATCCCCTCCCCGACAACCATCTGTGTACACCGAAACTGTCCCTGCATTCCTATGCACCCATCTTCACGATTGCTGTGCTGTAAAGGAGCAGAAATGGTGATCAATTTGACAGCAGGAATACTACGATGACAAGTCAGCTTCTTTGTATTACTCTTTTAATAACTCTGTAGTTTGTTTTAATCAGCGAGAGGATGTACTATTTATCAGACAAATATGCTAATGAAATTACAGTTTGTACTTTCTAATTTATCCAACCTGAATTGTGTCCAAAATGATCAATCAACGGATGAGTTCCAACTAGACTTGTTATTGAGCACAGGTCGAACAGAGTCTACACAAGTCAACTGGAATCAAATTCACTAACGCTAAAACTCTTTTAAAATGCCACCAGGCAGCAGAACAAAACATTCTGCAGTCCCTGGCACACTCTATATGTACATTGCACATTGCTTAGCAGCCTCATGCGAGTATTACTTGAAACTGACATACATAGCAAAGTACCCCCGTGTCTATATTAAACTTGACAAGAGCATAGTTTCATGCTTGAAAAGAATATCACATTAACCATATATTGGACTACGATAAGAACTTCCTCAAGGAGCCATTTCCGCCTGTAATGCAGCTAGTTCATCATCCTCAGCTGTTTGCTTCTGAGGAGGAGGGCGAGTTGGTAGATCGACGGTTGGGACATGGACTGGAGCAGCAGGTGTTTTACCTACAGGCTGAAGAAGTTCTTCCTCCAACTCAATGCTTTCTAATTCTTCAAGTTCTGCTTCTAGTTCATCCTGGAACAAACAGAAGATATTCAGACAAAAGAGTACTTTCTGAATCCAAGGAACATTGATAAACCTAAAAGAATGTACTCTAACTGGGACTGCAAAAGTAAAAAATAAAACAAATAATATAAGTAGACAACAGACCTCATCAAAATCAGCAGCTGCACCGATGGGAGTAGCCAGTGCTTCTTGTATCTGTTTCATGTTTTCTGTTTGCTCATTTATTTCATCCATTGTTTTGTCTACATCATCTATATTCCTGCAAAGATGACAAAACAACACTTTATAAGTGATTCACTTAAAAATTATAATGATTTCATAACCAAAGAAATCTTGACGGCTATTATTCTTGTATGTTTAGTATCCTTTAACTTGCAATGAAGGGATTTAGGAGAAACAGAAAAACTAATGCTCAATCATCTGTTGAAGCTGCTTCTCAATCACTAAATTTCATCAGCAAAATACCAAGTACAAGGCGTGACTTTAAAATTACTTACGTTGCTTTCTGCATTGCTTTCATTAAAGATGCTCCGGTTCTTAATGCACCAACAGTTTCTGTAGTGGCTTTTGCACCTTCAATCATTATCATCTACAGCAGTAATTTATTTTGTCATATGAAGTGTACATTCATATCCCAAGCGTATTTATTAAGCTTTCTGTACATCAAAAGCTAACCTGATCATGGATGCGCAGTTGGTAATTACCAAGTTGCTCAATTTGCTGTTCGAGCATCTTTTTCCTCTTCAAGCATTGAAGTGCCGCTACATTGTAACAAAGTACAAAATCCTTAAGACTACGCCAACTTACAAAGATTACAAGATAACTCTGAAAATTAAGTTAAACGACCATATCCCTCCGGCGCAATCATTATGACTAACTCAAAGAATATATTAGGGAAAAAAAATTTGATTCTTAACAACACCATGAAAGGGCATGATGGATTTAGCTCAAAGTCGAATATATTTTATATAAAGTGTAAACTGTCCTGCCTTGCAGAAGTAGTTGAGTAATCAATAATTTTAACATCAACACCTCGAAAAGAACATTATCAAGTACTGCACTATACTAGAAATATCAGATCAATGCTCCCCTCACACTAACAGAAACTTGAAAACCCAATCACAACAGAAAACATGAAAGACACTGTAAGACAATAAGAAAAACAGAAAGAACCAAAGATAATCAGTTAGCGGCAGTATCGCATTTGGAGATGGATAACCTTAATCCACAAAACAACCTAAAATGGGAAATAACTGGGACAATGGCAACAATTGATAATGATATGGGTTCTTAAAAGGCGATCACATTATAAACATATTCAAATATTAATTAGGTCGCTAATTTAAAGTAAGGGCAGTAACAAGATGATTTATCATAAAGTACTGAAAAACTAATTCCCGTAGACAATATAGATTAATGATATAGATTTGAAGGTTATTTATCAATGAAAATAGATTCATGAGGACTCAGTAAAGCCAAATCAGAATTTAAGAAGGTATACTATTACAAAATGTTTCTCAGAACCACCAAAAGTGCATAACAAATTTTTTTACAAAGTGAGTTCTGTTCATATGAAAGGGAAAAGTAGTTGTATGTATACTCATTTAAGGTGCTGGAACAAATAAAATTTAAGTTTCATCATAAGCTAAAGTGGAATAGTATGACTGGCTTTCTGGAAAAGTAAATGCAGAAGAAAAATGGCAATGAAAGGCAAAATCAGTGAGGAAGAACAGCAATACATAATATTGCTGATATATAATGATTCTTCTAATTGGCATCCGGAAATCCTGTGAAGGAAGAACAACAATACATAAAATTGCTAACACGTAATAATTCTTCTAATTAGCATTGGCTGCATCTCAACTTTTCTTAAAATGGTTGACTACAAGAATCTATAAATGAATAATATATGTAGGTTGAACTACCAGAGCAATAAACCATTCTAAATGGCAGACATTTAGAGTAATAGATTATATGTGATCAGGAAACACCCAAAGTGGTTCCAGAGAATAGGCCAAAACTTCCAACAGATTTGCTTTTACCAACATGCTGGAAAACCACAAGGTAAACTAAAGCTGTAGTGATAAAAGTGATGCACACAAGCATAAGGCGACTCTCCACATAAAACAATGCATTGATTTGACACGAACTCCACAAATCTAAGGCGCCAACACAACTTTGTAAAGTAAATCTATACAGTAATACAGATAAGAGTATATACCTTTTTTATTCTTTGCTTTAGAACATTCCTTGGCCTTCTCGACTTCGACCTCAGCTTTTTTAGCGAGTACAGATTCCTTTTTCTCGAGCATTTCAAGTGTCTACGTTAAGGAAAAGGCTAAGATTATGAGAGTAGGTACAAAGAAAATCTTTATAATGAAGGTCCACGCTACACAGTCATCATGCATAGAAGCAAAACAGTAAAACCACAATAAAAGTCATTACATATATTGAAAATATATAGAGTTTCCGGAACAATGTATTAGAGAGAGTTCTCATGTTATGCTCCATTAAACTGTCTTACTGTCTATTTAAGAACATCACGTAATATCTATTCATGTTCCAGGCACAAGAAGGCTATATATTACAAAAATTACAATTCTAAGATAAGTTGGCAGAAAGATTATAAAACACAAAGCTCAAGACAATGTTAAAACAATTGATCACTACAAAGGGAACATAAGTGCAATTTCATGGCAAGACACTTATCAGTTAGCAATTACATATTTTACTTGTATATGTTGTATTATTGTTAGTATTTTTCTTCCAGCAGTAAAGAGTGTTGATATTTGAACACTCTATAGAGATATGTGCATAGTCAAAAAAAGAAGAAGAAGATAAACAAAACAAGCCTTCATCTTTATGACTGTAATCTCCTCTAGCTTAGTAACATATAATCCACATGTTCATCTGACTTGTAATTAATATATTGGCGAGTGTACAAACATTAACATGAAAAATCATCTTGACAATATTCAAGAACATGATTAGGAGTTCAACACATATGCATACAGACAGACATACAAATACAAGCACATATAATATGAAAGATTTACCTCAGTTAGCTTCTCCAAAGTTTCAAGAGGATTAGCCTCTGGCTGGGGTTTACCCAAAAGCCTTTTCAACATGATTCAATCCCTTTACCCAAATCTCCTGAATCACAAACAAAATAATTAAAAAATTAAGTAAGATTCAAGAACCCCAATTCGATAACTGCATTAACAAAAATAAAGATTTAATCTTTCATGTTAAAGAAACAGGCGATTCTTGATGTACCCTTTTTTTTTTTTTTTTTTTAAATTTACGAAGCTTGATCAAATCAAATCAAATCAAATTATAAAATAAACAAATATTATATATTGGGCCGTGCGTGCGTGCGTACGTATTCGCGGGTTTTCTTGGCTGGCTATTCAGAAAACCAAATATGAAAAAAAGAGTTTGTTTACTGTATAAAATAGAAGTGGACAAGTGTTATACAAATACCGAGTGAAGTGAAAATTACGTTCACTTGGTTTCCTTAGCCGCGTTGAACTCCAAGTGTTGAGTTTAGCGTAGGTTATTAATTATCTTCGCCCTTATTTATATTTAGTTTAATTACATTATAAGGAAAACTGTTAAATTTAAGTTTTTTTGATAAAGCAAGTCAAAATATTTACGTAGATATTAATTTTCTTTTGATAATCTAAGACGATTAAATTAAATATTTATATATGAATTTTATAACATGACATTAATAACACACGTCATTTCAAGCTTAAAGTAAAGAATTCAAAATTAAAATTTTCGTTCCTTCCAAAGATATAATTTTATCAATAAACAAACTTGATCCCAACACCTAATACGGGAATTATTTTTTTTTACCATTTTTCTAAATCACAGAAGTTAATATGAGAATGGTATAAAATAATTAGGAATGTTTATTTTTCAAATTTATGGATTTTTAAGTGTTTTTTCTGAAAAAAATTTGTAAACTATTGTTGATACTTGCAAATATACGAAGTTACAGAACGAAACTGGAAAGTTTTGAGCAATATGAACGGCAGCTGAAGGGGGGAAATCCTCAAATTGCATCTTAAAATATCAAATATCAACGCTTGATACTCCACCTGGAATCTGGATTGTGTCTTAGCATTGTAGTTAACTTTTTTGCTAGTAGATTGCTAACCTTGGCCACCTCAGCAGACCCAGGAGACAGATGACTAGAAACCTAGACAAATGAGCTACACAGTGGGAGGAATCTGCTAAGACATGATTAGAAACCTACACAAATGAGCTACACAGTATATGCATGTTCTAATATTAAACTTAAAATGTTTTCTGTAAACATTCTCCAACAAAATGATCAAAAAACAGATTCTTAGAGCATAGCAGAGCAGAGCTACTGAACTCATATAGTGTAAGTGTATGCATCAAACTTGTTGAAAATAACTTATAAAATTATCAAGAAGAATAAATTACTGAAAAATTGGATTCCATGATTCAATTGATACATAAATGTAACGAAGTCTGGATAGAATGAACAGAAACTAAAGAAGTCTGAAAGCACTAAAAACACAAAAGAAAACTAAACTAATCATGGTTCCTGAAGAGGAGGTTTTACTTCTCGGATGATTTACCAACTGATCCAAACTCTGATCCAAATTTCTATTCA
>PHNY01112072.1:0-18431 GCA_003724115.2 Anethum foeniculum | reverse complement strand
ATCTTAGTGGATCTTAGTGATTTGAGGAATCACTAGGATACTGTTGGAGTGAATTTTTCTGTCACATTCCTTATATTTTAGTTTAAGACTCTAAATAAGGAAGCTGTTGGAGTTGCTCTAATCTTCCTCCATTTATTGTTGCAAAATCATATAAATACATTGCTCATCCAATGGGATCACTCTCTACCATCTAAGAAGGAAGCAGATATACTTTTGAGGGCCGAAGTGGACGCTTACCCCACACTATCCTAGCACTACCCCTGATCCCACATTGATTAGATTGTACGAATGACTTTATTAGTTTGAGTCAACAACTAATGTATACCAAAGTTAATAGCACTTTGGTTCGAGTGTGGTGGGTTGTAAGGTCCAGTATTCATTTGAGTTCTGAGCTTCAGATGTTATAAATTGTATCAGAGCACTACCTAGGGCCTAGCACACTATTTGTAAGTTTGACTATGAGTACGACGAGGATGTTGCCAAATTGTTTGAGTTGACGAGGATATTGACTCAATAAAATGGGGTGTTTGTAACATCTCACATCAGCATTTGGCCTCTAACAAGGATGCTGAATCATTGAGGCCAATGATACCGACTCAATAAGTTAAGATGGGTATTTGTAGTATCTCAAATCAACGTTTTGACTTACTAATCTAATTGATGGAAATGTTACATTATAATTTTGGCAAACAGACACAACCCAGGGGTAGTAATAGCTAAATAAGTTTTTTTTTTTTATATATATAAAAAATATGCTAACATTAGATCAATTTGTCATAATATAGCAACAACATTGCCTTATAATTTTGTTGAAATATATAAAAAGTATGGGCAGGGTGTATAATATCGGTTGATTGATGTCAAAGTCCTTTTATATATATAAATCGACCATGCATGAAGATGTCAAGTTGGTTGTTTTTTCAAAAGAAATTGTAATATGGAGTTTTTCTTGATATTGGATTTGTTCTGGACAAAAGTTGGACTAGTATGATGTTTTGATACATTAAAGTATGTGTACCCTTCCTCGAAATAACTCGGTTGCCTATTGGAATGAATTATTCATATATAATGAGTAATTATTGTTAGGTAAACTTGAGTATTGCTATCATTCCGATGTCGCATCAATTTGGGTGGAATTCGTCAGTCGCTGGATTAGTGCAATCATCTTTCTTTTGGGGTTATGCCTTGAGTCAACTTCCAGGAGGGTGGCTTGCAAAGGTATTTGGTGGGAGGTTAGTTTTCTGATGTATTTTATTTAGCACATCTGTTCTTTTTATTTTCAACCTGCTGCCATCAGATTTTGTTTACATTGCTTATTACTAGTGTTGTGACTCATCTAAAAGGTCGGCAAATAATACTGGACTGTGTTTATTAGGGACCAGGTGTGTTCAAGTTTGGTTAAATATAAGCAAGCTAAAGAATCGCATGACAACCAAGCCACCTAAATGTTGATATTCTTTAACTTATTACTACTCCCTCCATCCCATTCATTTGTTAACACTTTTTTTTTTGGGATATCCCATCCATTTGTTAGCCTTTCCTAAAATAGCATATCCACAAATTTACTCAATCTTTTTTTTTTCTTCTCTTAATTTCCATACCCAACTCAAAATGTTAATGATCCATGGAGATGATTGTCAATCAAACGACGGGAACAGTACTACCAGTTGAAAATACAATTTGAATTCTTATGCAGAGACCAATTATGGAAACGAAAACCAGACACATACTACATGGGCTCAACTTTTCGATTTCTGTTTGCTCTTCTCATATATTACTTGTCAGTAGTCAAGATAAGCCTAGGGCCTAGCGTTTGATATGCCTGACATCGAAGCTGTTTGATTAAATCATAAAAAATATGTCTCGATTGTTTATTTCTTAATTAGGATCAGTATATTTATTCTCTATGTCTAAAAGAGCTGGTGACCACATTTTTTTTCCTGAATGTCTTGACAAGTCGGTGAATTAGTCTCCAAAATTTCTCTTTGGGCCTACTTATTCAGTGGACCATTTATTTGAGATAGTGGGGGTAGCTTAATTAGGCACAGATTCTTGACAGTGCTACTTTGACAAGGGTATATCATATATGTTATATTGAATATTTTATCTGTTATTATAAAACTTTTGATCATAAAATTACATATATTAGGATATCCCCACATTTGTTGTGGATTATTCAGCTGTGACTTGTGTCATACATTTGTTTTGGTGCAGAGTGGTTCTTCAATATGGAGTCCTGGTGTGGTCCCTGGCAACAGCATGTGTCCCTTTCCTTGCTGGGTTTATGCCTGGGCTAGTTTTGTCTAGGATTCTTGTAAGTTGATTAATATTCACGTCTTTACTGGATTATATTGACTGGTCTGTGTTTTTTTATCAACTATTTCTTTGGCATTGGGTACATTCATAATAGTAAAGATTTTATTCTACAACCATCTGGTCTAGCTTTAAGAGTATGATTCAGCATGGTCTGCTGTTTCACATGCAGGTTGGAATAGGAGAAGGTGTTTCACCATCAGCCGCTACGGATCTGATTGCCAGGTATGTGCCACTTCCAAGAAAGTGTGTGCAGTACTATAGAAAAATGCCGCACACAGAAAGAAACTATAAAACTAAGGGAATAGAGTTTGGTGGACTCTCCTCTTAGTAAAATTAGGTTGAGGGTCTGAGCCAAAGTAGGGATACGTGTAAGTGAGTACTTAAATTCGGTAATCGACCATTTCAGAAAGAAAATAATACTAAGTTTTGTAGTCTAGGGAATACCCTCTCCTAAACAGATCTTCAGGGTTTGAGGCTCAGTGGAGGCATGAGTATTTAAAGTCATGCACTCAATTTTTTCTGAAAGAAGTTCTAAGTAAACTTTATACTTCTAAATCGTTGCTCCTGTATCTCCAGTTGTCCAAAGGCAGCGCTCTAAAACAAAGTCCTAAAACCATAGTATATATAGTACTCCACCAACACCAAGTACTTTTTATCTTTCAAGAATTTATGGAATTGAATAGAATAGATTTGGATTTTGGACAACTACTTGTGTGCTGTGTATACTAAATTCTTGTTGTAGATGGTGAGAAGAGTCAACAGACCCCTTTACGCCTATGCATGCAATGTTGTGAATATTGTAGAATGACTGTGTTTATATTATATATATTCTGCCTGTAAAGAGGTTTTTGTAACTTTCAAGTAGTTCCTGCTTGAAAAAGCTTGTCACTGGTATTTTAAGCTGTTATACTATCTATTATTGTTTTATTTCTTCTAACAAGCATTTCAGTGTTGCCTGAAATATATATAAATGTGTCTTAATGCTGACCTTCCTCAGCAGTGAATTTGTTGTTCTTTATGCAATCTTACATTTAAAATTTAGTTCAAATGATTAGTCTGCATACATTAGTTGTAATCTCCTACGAAAATCCATATATACCTTAATATCTTGATCTATCTGTATCAGTATCGTAGTTTTAATTGTGTTAAACGCTGTATGCAGATTAATACCATTGGATGAGCGTTCACGTGCTGTATCATTTGTTTTTGGTGGTTTAAGTGTTGGAAGCGTTGCTGGGTATGTTTTAATGAACTTTCTGTTGAGCATAAATTTTGATTCTTTTTTTGTCTTAGTATAAGGGGGTGGGGAAGAGTGTCAAATAGCATATATTTATATGATGCTTAATACGAAACATCCATTATGGTTACTAAAAAAGCCTTTATACACTTCATCACTTGCAACAAACTTTATCTGAGTAGAGGTTCTTCTCTTTGGTATTCCGTATGTTCAGCACTAACAAACCTAGTGATTTGGGTGTAAAAGCATATGAGAATTTAAGGCTTTTGAACACTTGTTTAGAAAGTTAACATAATAGTTTTTTTAATATTATGAAAATGTTCATTTGTTGCTGAGTCATATTTATAGATGATAATACTGAACTTAGTAGGAATGCTTTCTTAATTGTTGATTTGTATTTAGTACCCTAACTTCCTTTAAAACACATTTTATAGTTCTTGAAAGTTCATGTGTCAGCTGCTGATTCTTGTCACCAGATATCTCATTTTAAAACAAATTCTTCTAATAGATGGAAGTTTTTTATTCAATAAATACATATTTTACCAATTTATGCATTCTTAAAATGTTATAAACATGGTAAATAAAAAATATGTGATAAATTGGCGTCTGATCTAATCAGTATAGTATTTTTTATAAATCATTATGTGAATATGAAATGTAAAAAACAAGTGTAATTCTTATCTGAATTGTTAATACTATCTCCCTTGTTGGTTCAAGGAGTTGCCTCAAGTAGATGGGTATTGATCTGACAACATTTGATTATTTTCGCCGATATCTTAAGAGTCAGTACAACATGCCTGGTAAGATACTACCATGGGATCTTAAATTAACGTGTATGTAAGTATAAGAACGATGTCCAGCATAGTCTGCAAAGTGTGTTGAATGCTTGTTGCTGCATTCACTGGTCATGTTTAACATTGTGGAAACTGCAGGCTTCTGTTGGCACCTCCATTGATTCAAAATTTTGGTTGGGAATCTGTATTCTACTTGTTTGGCCTTCTGGGAGTAGCCTGGTGAGTGGCTCTGGTTTAAATATTCATGATATTCGACCTTAGGAATTAACGTTAATTATTGTTGTGTAAGTTGAAACATTGTTGTCTGTTCAATGTGTTAACATAAGTCTTAATTATCAGATGTCTGCTAGTCGTTCTAAAGCTATACATATTTGCTCAAGTTAGCTATTATTATGTGCAACAATTAAGGAACATTTATATGACATGAACAGAAGCTATTATCCTTGGATATAGAGTCACTCTATCTGGAATAGATTTGGTTGTTCATTGGGGCCGAAAAGCTCAAAGTACAATTTATCAAGGCTAATATTTGATATTTTTCAAACATTTTGAAGGCTTTTGGGATTTCAGCTAGTAACAGATGAACAACCTCTGGATGTTGCAACAGCTCCAAGTAAGCATAGCTTCATTCTCTAATAAATTTTCATATTGATTATAATTGACCCTCTGAGTCTCTGACCTGAAGATTTGGATAACTTATGTTGCTAAATTTTATGAAAAAACTTACTTTGTCCTTAGGTCCCTAGGTTTTGGCATAATCATTTGACCACCAGTAGAAGTTTGTCACAGATTAAGAGATGCTTAATTTACAAGGTCATGAAGTAGTTTCTTTGGAGCAGAATTCTTTTGAACTGTAATCAAATTTGGTATCTTTCTATTTCAAAATTAGTCATTAAACTGGAAGAGACATCTCTTGGAATTTAACTGCCAAGTTGTATTACAGTAGTTCCTTTTTGAAATATGATATACCAAAGTTCTTTTATTTGTTAAGCTTATGTACACTTATATTGAAGATTGGGAGGGGCTTCTTGTACGTGGATTTAAACCCTTAGGTTTTGTTTGGTTAGAGAAAATGGAATGGTATGAATAAATCATAGGGAAACAATGTAGATAGGAGGAAAGATTTGGGAAAAAAAAAATGAGTTGGTGCAAATCTTCCATGATGAAATTTGTGAAGAAATCGGTTATGGAGGAGAATGGAGCAATTCTTCTCAAATTGGGGGGCTTGAGCTCTAGTTTAGGTGGTTAGGAACGGAATGAAAATTTTGAACATTCACCGGTAACATAGTTCAAATTTCATCCCATTCCCTCCATTTTCATTCATGCCAACCAAACACAACACTAGGATGATGGTTAAGCTTCATCAAGTTAGTCTTAACTGACTACTATAACCCTTTGGAACAGACGCAGAGCTTGTAGGCAATGTTTTCCAGAGTTATTTTGACTCCGAAATCCGGAAAAAGTAATCATGCTAATACTTTAAGTATTAGTCTATATTTTCCATTTGAGGGAATTGCATTTTGCACCCCTTAACTTTGGCCATATTTCACTTTTGTATACCTACTTTTAAAAATTGCAGTTTGCATCCCTCTTCTTTAAAGTCTGATTCAACATGCACCCTTTTGGCCTATTTTCGTTTATTATTTAGCCCTAATTGTTGACTTCTACAATATATTTCATCTTTTTTCTTCAAGAATAGATTAAAATATATCGTAAAAAACAACAAGTTGGGCTAAATAATTGACGAGATTACGTAAAAAGGGTGCAAGTTGAATCGAGTTTTAAAGAAGAAGGATGCGAGTTGCAATTTCTGAAAATAGGTATACAAAAGTGATTTTTGACCAAAGTTAAGGGGTGCAAAATGCAATTCTCTCTTTTCCATTTCCATTTTCTTTCTTTGCTTTTGCACTTGGTGTTTTATAGTTAATTTACCGACGGAAAGATAGGCACTTGATAGTAGTTTTAAATAGATATGCTTGGACACTCCATTTCAATATGATAACAGTTGAATTAGCCAATTTGAGTTTTTTAAAGATAAATGGTTAAACCAATCATTTGTTAACTCTAATGTCAGACATTCAACATTCAGCAAGCCGATTTTTAATCACGTTCTTAAATTGTTGGTATTACCCTTAACAGATATTTTTCAGACCAATAATTGAATGAGTACAGGCCTGCATATAACTTGAGGTCATTCTGTTGGGTTGTAACAATTCTTGTTCATTTCAGGAGCTCAATCTTTAGCTATGGAAAAATCAAATACTTCTGTGGAAGAGTTAAGTGAATCGCTAAAGACGGTATCAATTCTTATTCGTCTTGTTAGTTTTTGGCGTTTTACTTGCTTCTCTATATAATTGGATTTTAGCAACTCAAGGTACAGCTTAGAATTTACGGGCTTCGGGTATTTTATATATTAAATTATTCTTGAAACCACATTGAACTTTCATATTATTTAGTCTACTTGTTTTATTTTGGATCGAATTTGCTCTTTAATGGAGCGAGTGAGTTGGGGGTTTGAAGACCTTGACACACTTAACGTCAACCCTCCCCTATCCCTATGATTATGGAGGGTTTCAGTGAGGGGGGAAATTTGTGGAAAGAGGCTGCAATTTAGTTGCCTTGTGCTGGCTTCATCATTCATGGACTTCCATACTGTTGTTGACATAGGCTGGGAGAATTTTCAGCGCTTCTTGTACTTAATCATGGGCAATGGTTTCACAACTCGATTTTTTCTTGATCATGGGCTTTTTAATATAGGTGATTAGAAATAGTAACATATATGATGCTCCCCGGTCCTCACCAAGTAATTTCTGCTTCTCTCGCTGCTATACTGGACTGTATGAGTCTACAGTCAGTCATGTCAAATACTGAAAAGATGAATTCAACGAAACTCTAAATTCATGCTCTATGGCTCGTAATATCAAGTCAATGCTCCTTCAAGTTTTCTTTAAAATGCATGCTCTCATGCTATCTTGATATTCTGTTTTCAATTCTCCCTCTTGTTATTCTAAAGTTTAGAAAGTTTAAATTACTTCCAGTTGAGACCTAAAAGTTGGGCTGTATTGTTGAATTATAAGCACTTCGGCAAGCCCAAACAGCTCCTGGTTAAGTAATAAAAGCATATTTATCCTTTGGAACCTCTTTGAGGCTCATTATTGTGGAGGATTTTTTTAGCGTAGAAATTTGTGAACCTATATGGGATTAGCTACTAAATCATAGTTGAAGTCATGTTTGAATGATTCCATTAATTTTTGTCTTGCGAGCTACTTAAGTTCTACCTTGTAAAAAAACCAACTTTTCCGCTAAACTCCAATTCCATACACACACAAGTACCCAGTCCACCCCCAGTCCAGAGTCAAGCAAAAGGCAGAGAAATGGATCTCAAGCCCCTCGCGTCTCAGCAAGATAGGGGTTCAGTAAGTTATTTGTGCTGTACATCTTAAATAGAAACCAGAACTATAGTCTATGGCTAATTTTCTAAATTAGTTTTAGGCTGATATCACCTGGTGCATGTCTCCTCGATCAATAAGATGCTGCTCAATTAAGTTCAAAAACAATTACGAGTCTTACTTTTGATGGCCCTGTCTTTTTTTGGATGAGTGACTAAGTTTGCTTTGCTAATCATAGGTGCCATGGAAAGCTTTTTTTCAAAGTGAAGCTGTATGGGCAATGATTTATGCTCATTTTTGTGGAAGTTGGGGGCACTATACTTGCTTGTCTTGGTTGCCTACTTATTTCAGGTATAAAATGCAATTATAAGGTGGTTATTTCCATTTACTGAGTTAGATCTTTTACTATGCCTTGTACCAAAAATGACATTTTCAATTCGGAAGATAGAAGAATAATGTAAAGGATGCAAAAGTGACACTGAAACAGCTGCAATTAAGATTCAAGAAACTGTGCCTCTACATTTCTAGTGAACTAAGTTGCAGATCGTAGCAACATGAAATCAATATTTACTTACTGCTTAAAACTGAATTATAAGTTGAATAAAAAAAGCAGGAAGAGTGTTTCATTTCAGCGGCTTAGGTTAAGTTTGTAAATTAACTTGATAAAAATTAGTATAAACATGCCATGTAATTTGACTAATTTCATAAAATAATCGATCATTTTATTTTTATTTTCAATATATTTCCAACTGAACTATAAAACAGTTCATAAGTAATAAGTGAAAAGTACTATTTGTAAGTCATAAAATAATTTGGTACAAATAACGTTTGATAAGGTAAGCCAAAATAGTTATATGTAAGCCTAATAAATAATAAATAAATTTATGAAGGGGTCATAACCATGATAACTATCTAGAAAGCTACACAGACTTCTAAAAAAGCAAGTTTTCCAATTAAATTTGAGTTCTCAATAGTTGCAATAAGTGACCGTAGAGTGTGAAAAGTACACATTGTCACCTAACTTTTCAATGGACTGGTCATCTGTGCCATGCTATTGGAATCCAATTTGAGTTCTCAACAGTCGCAGTAAGTGAGGATAGAGTGTTAGAAAATACACACAGTTACCTTACTTTTCAATAGATTGGTTATTTGTGCCATGCTATATATTAGAGAATAATACCGTGATAAGTTGGTTTGAATTGATGGAGTTGGACATGTAAAACTCTAATTGTGATGAAAATTAGAGATGGAAAAAACATGAAAAGGGTGAGTAAATGACATAATACTATTTGAAATTTTTTTGTAAAATAATTCTGAAGGATGCCGGGGGAGAAAAGCATCAACATTCATCTGTCTATTGGAAGCAATAAGTTGTATCTAAGATTAATTAGTACACATAACTTTCCATATATTGCATTTCATATTAACCAAGCAAACACAACATAACTCGGTTAACATAAATTCAACTCCCTGAGAAAAGCACATGGTGGTATTATTTTCTTTCTTGTGTATTACAGCTAATTACTTACAACTGAAATGTAAATTGTCATCATCTGCAGTGAGGTGCTAGATCTTAATCTGACAGAAGCTGCATGGGTAAGTCAATGACATTTTCCTTGTCCAATTATTCAAGATCTCTATCAGTGTATACCTATTTAATCTGTTGGCTGTTGTCAAATTCCTATATGCACGATAAGTTACCATGATTTTCGCTGGATGAACTTTTTGACATATGATTTTGTAACGATCTAACATAATCAGATTTCAATATCTTGTACCGAGTTAAGAAATGATATGTTATTAAAAATCACCATGTGATATAAGAGCATCACTTCATCTTGCTACATTGTTTAGCCTGCAGCCCTGCACTAAAGAGAGGCTGAGCAGGATAGACCTTCTTTATCTAACTTTTTACACATTTAGTTTTGGCCTCTAATCAATAATTTTAATATAAAATTGTCACCTTGACACTAATGTTGTTGTTACTAGGGGTGTAATCACAAAATAAGAGTTAATGAGTTCAAAAATTCAAATTTTTTAAGAAGGGTCGATAAGAGATCAAATCTATCTGCAAGGCTTAGTCCGGGGTATATCCTTAGTTACCAAGGCAAATGGTGCGTGAGTTTCTTGGGATTGACCTTGACCAAAAATTAAGGATCAATTTTTACTTGCATGGTAGAAATTTGAGTTTAAAGTATTAAATTAATGTTAAAATATGCTCAAGATAATAATATCTATATACTTGTACAATTGCATGTTCAGTGGGGTCAATTAACCCCACTTTCACCATGGTGGCTATGCCCCTGACTTGTATGGCCTCAGGCCCAAAATTTGTTCTATAATTATTTATTTGAATGGGAAAGGGTTGATGATAATTTGTGCAAGTCCACCTGTCAATTTGTAAACTGTCTGAGTGTATCGACTTACTGTAATTACTCCTACAATTATATACAAAGTCTACTTCCTGAGAGAAGACATTCCATGTTTAAGTTTGTGCCGAAGAAAAAAATTTAGTACATAGAGCCGAGTTCTAGGACATAGATGGGATGTAGAGGCATAAAAAACATAAACATGGATACTCACAGAACTTGTGTGACTTAACTTTCTTTCATATATTTGATGGGCATAAATCCTTCCGCCTATCCGCAGTGCTGACAAAACATTGATGAAATATATCTGATTGTTTACAGATTGTCATGCAATGCATGCATCATTTTTATAATAGATATATCTCTTTCATATTTCAGGTTTCTGTCCTACCTCCATTAGCTTCCATTGTGGTGACTAGCGTTGCAGCACAGGTTGCAGATAAATTAATCGCAAGTGGAACTGAAACTACTGTGGTATGCAAACAGAGATTTGTGTATATATATAACTATTTTTTAGTTTTATGTTTATATAAATTGAATCCAACATCTTAGATGCTATAATTCTCCAAAACAGATTTTTAAGGTGAAGTTAGTAGATACTTTGTTGTAATAATATTTGTTCTAATAATCATGTCCTCCATATATCTTCATATTTGAAATTAATCTCAGTTTGTTTCATTCTTTGTTTTCATGAAGATGGAGATATAAAACATAAGGGGTAGGCAAGATAATTGTTAGAAATGTCTGATTGCTCTTTGTTTGACCTCCGTATTAAGCTTCTAAGACATGCTGTGTTAAGTCTGCGCAACTGAACTTTCATATTTGCAATCTGATACATGCAGGTGCGGAAGCTATGCCAAACTATTGCTTTCTTGTCTCCAGCAGCTTGTATGACTCTTTCCTCTGTGGACCTAGGATTGCCTCCATGGGAGGTAGTAACAATTCTCACAGGTGGCCTAGCACTTTCAAGTTTTGCATTATCAGGTACGAACCTAGGCCCGATTTAGTACGGAAAACTTTGTATGTCAGATTGCTTCTATCATTTGTAGAATGTAAACAATTTTTAATTTTTTGGCTGTAGGACTTTATTGTACTCATCAAGATATATCGCCTGAATATGCGAGCATATTGTTGGTAAGTGAGTCGATAAGCTTCTTTTAATTCACCCTTAATAATCAAAAAGGTACAATTTTACCTCATAATAGGCTTGGTATTTTATCACTGATATTCATATTTTTATATGTAGAGGTACATTTTTCTAGACCCTAACCCCAAAGCTTACCCATAATTGACCACTGTATAAACTGTGTAGTGAATTTGCGAACCTTGTGGTATAGAAGCCAATAATTGACATTGTATTTACATCGTATCACTTCGAAATTATACGGGGAAGAATTGAAATTTCTGCTCTGTACCCGCAATAAACAAGCAAAACTAAAGTAAATACCTTATTTCTTCAGCCTGTGGTCTCTTGCCAGTTAACTGATTTGTTAATGATTTAATCTAGCTATGCTAATTATTCCGAGTAATAAAGCAAGTTCTAGGATTGTGAGATTAATCTTTTAAAAGGCATACAAATAATTATAAATAACGGTTAGCTGATTTTTAATATTCCTGTACTTTTAATGCATGACATTCATATTTTAACCTACACATGCATACAAGTTTTGAATCCTTGACCTCACAATAAGATGGACAGATGCCTTAGCACTGGAACAACCTTTAGGCTTTAGCTGTATTTGCAATATTATTTTGCTAAATGTAAATTTGCATTTTCATCATTCAGAGTCTCAGATTTAGTCAAAGCATTATAACTTTATCTGAAATCGAGAATCTAGACTTTACCAGTTTATATGTTTTATAATTTACATGAAGGACCGTTGCGGCAATACATTTTTTTCTTCCATCTGTTAGTCACATGAATCAAACATTAGATGAAAAGTCTTAACCTTTTTGAACTCAGGGTATTACCAACACGATAGGAGCAGTACCTGGAATTGTGGGAGTTGCTCTCACTGGTTATCTTCTTGATTCAACACATTCATGGAGTGTAAGCTTTCATCTTTCCCGTTACGTACACTGATACATAAGATTTTGGACTTACCTTTCTAATTCTTTGTTTACTGTTGTGTAGATTGCTCTGTTTGCACCATCAATCTTCTTCTACCTTACCGGTACAGTTGTTTGGTTGACTTTTGCAAGCAGTAAGCCCCAAACCTTTTTAAAAAGAGATTAGCATTCTTCTTGAGCTTTGGGTAGCCTATGCTGATTTAAGCGATCAGGGGACGTCACCTAGTATTACTACTAACTCGATGCTGATAAATTTTGAATTTGAGCAGCAAAAGGTAACCTCAAACACTAACAAAACCTTTTGATTCTATGTATAGTTTAGGATTTTGACAGCTTAGATATTGCAATTTATGATAGAAATAGTATGATTTTTATTTCCCTTTTACTTCCTAGAGCCAGTTGGTCTCCCAAACAATGTATCAGACAATGTACTTTGTATTCCTGTGAAAAGGATGTAATAGATGACACATGATGCTGTATATAGTGGACAATCAAGAATATTGTTTGAAATATCATATTTATATACTAGTATATATTGTAATCAAGGTCATCACGAACGAGTAGTGTATGTGCAGCTACTTTTGAGGTACAGATTTAGAAGGCTCACAAGTTCCTTCAATTGGTAGCTTATGCAGTTTCCGTTCTATATATACAACTCATCAAGGTTAATAAGAGGGGATATATTGACTTCTGTATTGTATGCATAGATGCGGAACAAAGCAAAAAGAAGAAGAAAGGAAAGCTCACATTCAATCTCAATCTCGTTTGTTACATCACACCTAACTGAGTCTGTAACAGAAAAACACCTTATGAATATACCAATATACCCTCAACACAGTAAATGAAATGTCCAACCTGTCCTTACTCTATTGACCTTGACTTATGACTAGACAATGACTCTACTATGAGCTCAGCATTACTAGCATTACGTTCATAGTCCTCAATACTCCCCTGCAAGCTGAGCTGTAGAAGAATTAGAAGCTCCAAGCTTGTTGAGAAGGTAACGATGTTGTTTGATAGGCAATGATTTAGTAAGAACATCAACGGTACATGAGTGGTAACCAAAGAGCCAGACTGCAGTTTATCACGAACATAGTGACAATCAACTTCAATATGCTTCGTTCATTCATGAAAAACCGGATTGGCAGTTTAGACAAAGTAGCCTGATTATCACAATGAAGCACAGCTGGAGGCAACCAAGATAACCCCATATCTTTCAAGAGAGCAGTCAACCAAGTGACTTCACAAGCTGTGAGAGCCATGGCACGATATTCAGCCTCAGCTGAAGATCGAGAAACCACAGACTTTTTTTTGCTCTTCCAGTACAAGTAAAATACAAAAGCCAGTAGTCGATTTCCTGGGGCAACTAGCCCAATCGTTGTCATAGTACGCTTATAACTGTGCAGCAGAAGAAGATGCAAGCAAAATACCTTGATCAGAGGTCCCCAAAAGATACCTTAGCAACTGTTTAGCATCCTGCATATGTGCACTTGTGGGTTGGTGCATAAATCGACTCAAGATGTGCACAACAAATGTTATATCAGGTCAAGTAACTGTTAGATAAATGAGTTTTCCAAGAAGTTGCTGATATGGCTGCGGATTAAGCAACACATCACCAGTCTGAGGAGTGAATTTTAGATGACTATTAAGTGGAATCTTCAGTGGTGTAGCACGTTCCAGATGGTATTCTTTAAGGAGATCCATGATATACTTTTTCTGTGAAATGGAAAAACCAGAAGAGTTCCTTGTAATCTCCAATCCAAGAAAGTAACTTACCTTCCCCAAGTCCTTCATGTAAAACGAATGAGATAACATAGCTTTAAGTTTGGATATGTCATCAATGTAATTACCAGCCAACAACAAGTCATCAACGTAAACAAGAATCATAGTAATTGCCACTGGTGATGTATGAGTGAAGAGACTATAATCACTCTTAGATTGAGTGTATCCTCCTGCCAATAGCTTCTCTGAGAGCTTGCTAAACCATTGTCGAGGAGCTTGACGAAGACCATAGAGTGATTTCTTGAGTTTGCATATAAGCAGTGAAGTATTGGTACTTGTATAATTGAGAGTGATTCTAGAACCAATTCTTGTATATCCCTGAGGCATGGTCATATACACATCCTCAAACAAATATCCATGCAAAAAAGCATTCGTCATGTCCATTTGAAAAATAAATCAGTCATAGATAGCTACAATTGCTAGTAAAGCACAAACAATTGACATTTTAGCCACAGGGGTGAAAGTCTCAGTGAAATCAACTACATATTGTTGCTTGCAGCCAAGAATCACCAGCCTACTCTTGTATCTATCAACAGTCCCATCATATTTATATTTAGTTTTATAGAGCCGTTTGGAGCCAATAGCTTTTTTTCCCGGTGGCAATGACATTATATTCCAAGTGTCATTTAATTCCAACGCTTCTAACTCAACGTTCATAGCCTTAACCCAATGAGGACTAGTTACAACATGTTTAAAATGTATAAGGTCAGGAGTATTAATTAAGGTAGCCAAAAAACACCGAAACTCAAAGACAATACTAAGTTCAGCAGTATTGACAATATGTGCAGACATAGATTTTGAGGAATCGTAGTCTTGTAACCAAACAGGTGGTCTAGACACTCTAGTTGACCCTCTAACCAAAACAGTGTCATAATTGAAACCAGAATTCTCAGAAGCATTATCAGCAGACTCACCATTCTTAGAACCATTATTAGCAGTGTGACTTGAATCATTAAGTGGTGTATCAACAAACTCATCAAGACATATAATATCAGAAGGATTAATGTGTGGCATAGACACCGGAACAGGGGGCAGATAAGGTTTATATGCAGCAGAGTTTAAGGGAAATATATTTTCATGAAAAACAACATCACGAGTAACAAATACCTTATTAGTAGTCAAGTCTAATACACGATAGCCCTTCTGAGATGGTGTATAACCAACAAAAACTGTTGCAACACCTCTGTTTGCAAACTTATCAGAAGTTGGTGTAGGAGGTGAAGTAAACGTCAAACAACCAAAACATTTTAGTTCTGTGTAGTCCACCTTGAGTTTAAATAATGCCTCATAAGGAGTAGTAAAATCTAAAGCAACTGTTGGCAGCCTATTGATGATGTAAATCACACTCATAACACACTCTCCCCAGTGCACTAAAGCTATTGTAGTCTCACGGCCCTGGAAATTTCCAGTATTTGCCTATGCTTTCGTTCCACTCGTGAATTTTGTTGAGGCCTGTGTGGACATGTAGTTTGATGAGTAATGCCATACTTCGTATAAAATTTTTTGACACTTCTGATCAGCGAACTCATGAGCATTATCCGACCGAATCACTTGAATTGCAGCATTGAACTTTATATGAACAAACTTAAAAAATGCCTTGAATTTGTCCAAAAAATCAGATTTGCATTCTATGAGAAATAACCAAGAAAAACGTGTACAGTCATCAACAAGAATTAGAAAATATTTGTATTTTCCTCTTGTACAAATGCGATATGGACCCCAAGTGTCTAAGTGAATCAAAGCAAAAGGCAACAATGCATTACTGTCACTTGCAGAATATGAAAGCTCTGTAAATTTAGCAAGTGGACAAGTAATACATACTTGAGAAGCATCTTGAAGATCAAGCTTGATCTCTGGAATATGTTTCAAAGTTGTGATTGAAGCGTGCCCCAACCGATTGTGCCAAATCTGAAATTTAGAATTAGTAGAAGCTGTTGCAGAAGCATTAAAAGATGAAGTCTCAACATCTGAAGCACTCACAGAAATAGACACCTCAGTGCTATCAGCTAGAAAATACAATCCTTTATCTAAAACACCTTTGGCAAGCAATTTATTTATACTATTAGCAAGAATCTCACAAGAAGTAGGTGTCAATTTGACATGACAATCATTGTCTTTAGACAACTTGTGAATCGACAAAAGATTGTGTTTAAAGATTGTTACAAATAGAACATTTTGTAGAGTTATAGCATTCTGCAGGTGCAAGCTTCTAAGATGAGAAATTTGTGCACATTCACCATTAGGTAGATTAATAACACAATTAATCGGAGCCTTTCTCACATTCGGTAATTGAGACAAGGATGCATTTATATGATCAGACGCACCAGAGTTTATGATCCATCTGTCATCCCTTTCTACAAGAGCTCCGCAAAACGCCATTCCTGAAAAATCTAACTCCAACTCATCATCTGTATTAGCCTTAGATTGTGGAGTCTTAGATAGTAACAACTGCAACAGTTGTTGCAATTGTTCTGCAGTAATTGAAGTAGGATTAACATCTCGAGTAACAGCAACTGCATTATTGCTCATCCTGGAACCAGAAGGATTCTTATTTGGCCATTTCACAGATTGACTTGATCCACTAGTAGATTTAATTCCTAATTTCATCTTGTAATTCACATGCCACTTCGGATATCCTATCACAGTCCAACAACGATCTGCAGTGTGACCTCTACCATGACAAACATTACACTCCAAATTTCTAGATCCTGTACCTGAACTTCTACTATACATTGTAAACATCTCAAACTCAAAATTAGAACCTGTTTTCAACAAATCACGTTGTGACTCTTCTTGTTGAATAACAGAACAAGCACTTTCAACCGATGGCAATGGAATCGTCAAGAGAAGTTGACTTCTCTGTGACAAATATTCATCGCTCAAACCATTCAAAAACTGAAATAGTTTTGCCTCTTCTTTCATAGTAGCAATAGCATCAAGTAATTTCTTAAACTCAGGTGTAATAACAGCAATAACAGGCAAAACATTCAACGCATCAATTTCTTCCCAGATTTCACTCATCGCAGTAAAGTAATCAGCAATTTACATCTTATTTTTTTTAGAGAAAACAAATCACGATTTAACTTGTATTTTCGTGATCCATTCGTTAACAGAAATCGTTTCTCTAATTGACTCCAGATTTCAGATGCAGATTCAACAAACAAAAATAAATTTACGAATTGCATCAGAAACATTATTATGTAACCAAGCGATTACCAGACTGTTGCATGTGTCCCATTGCACACCATTTGTTTCATCATTGTTGCGTAAAACCGTTCCATTCACAAATCCTAGCTTCCTCTTTGAAGCTAGTTGAATCTCCATCGATCGTTTCCACGATCTGTAATCTCCTGCATCTTGCAGCTTCGGTACACTAACGGACAAAGGTCCATCAGATGGATGAAGAAGTAACGGATTCTGCAAATCTGCAAATGTAAATCCTCCTTCATTGTTCGCTATGATCAAACTTTCAAGCTTTTAAACACACAACAATGAACAAAGTAAAACACTAACAAGAACACACACCTATACATACAGCTCTGATACCATATTGACTTCTATTTTGTATGCATAGATGAAGAACAAAGCAAAACGAAGAAGAAAAGCTCACATTCAATCTCAATCTCGTTTGTTACATCACAACTGTACATATAGACTAACTGAATCTGTAACAGAATTACACCTTATGATTATACCAATATACTCTCAACACAGTAAATGAAATGTCCAACATGTCCTTACTCTATTGACCTTGACTTATGACTAGACTATGACTCTACTATGAGCTCAGCATTACTGTGAGCTCAGCATTACTAGCACTACGTTCATAGTCCTTAATAGGATAGAACCTGAATTATGGAATAAAGCTATGATGCTTATACATTCTTTAGTTTTCTATACGATGAAAGGTTAAATGCTTGACTTTCTTTTCTCCTAGTGCAGACTTTTTGCTTTCTACACGATACATGTTAATTCACATGTTTGTCAAATAACTGTCACTGCTCTAATATTGTGCTTCACTTATTTAGTTGTTTAATATTGGTAAATAGTGTTGATACACGAATTAGGTTCAATTGTGTTCAAGTAAGTTGTTGGCACTTGACAGTCCTGATTATAAGCAATCCTCGGGAAGGAAATGGAAAAAAGAACTTAAATATTTTATATGTGCAAAAAAAAAAACGGCCTATCTAGTTGGGTAGCCAGGCCAATAACGCAGTGGAGCCAACAAATTTGTATCCAGAGGTTTTAAGGTAAGCATTTTCATGGATGAGTCTATAGTTATACGGTTTCAGTTGTGTAGCTACTAAGCACGTGCAGAACCGGGAACTGAACTGAACTGAACTGAACCGAAATTTCGGTTCCGGTTCGGGGCTTACATATTTCGGGTTCGGTTCTCATTTTTCTGAAATTTCGGTTCTCGGTTCGTTTCCGGTTCTTAGTATGCTAGAACCATAAGAACCGAACCGAAAATATA
>PHNY01112049.1:15913-31321 GCA_003724115.2 Anethum foeniculum | reverse complement strand
ATGTTTTGATTCTTTGTATTTGCCTTGTCTTCATTTCTTCCTGATTTCTGTGCAGACGTAGTATTATTTACCTGTCCTGTTCTAGTGTTGAGTTATCACGTCTTCCTGTTCATACAGCTTCCCAATCTCATCAACAATACATATATATGGTTAATCAACTTATATTAGGTATACTTGAGATATTACATAATTTTATTAATAAACAGATAATAAGAAGATATTATTACATGCTACACACAAAAAATCCTAGAAAATGACCCGTGCCTCGCACGGGTTATTATGCTAGTATAAATTTAAGCGACTGTTGAATAGTTTACGAATTGTGAGTTTAGTTAATAATTGATTAATCAATGTAGTAGCATAGCACAGTGAATTATTATACTAAATTATTCTTAAATATTGCTATCTGTATTGGAACTTGTATTTACCCTTCCTTTTTTCAATTTTGTAAATCCAGGGGCTGTAGTTATTCACAAGGTTTCTGTTTAACATGTTAAGTGTAGCAGAAGGATTAGAATGATCAAATACCAACATGACTGAAAAATCTGTTTATTTATTTATTTAACAGGATGTCGGAGCTGATTCTCTTCTAAAGGCTGCTGCCTTTAAAGAAACTCGTAGAAGGAGGTTGTTAGAAAATTATCTGCAACAACAGCAAATGGAGACAACAGAGAGCAAAAATGATGTTGATAGATACTTAAATGAAGAACCTCTTAATCCAATGGCATCCTCGTTCGACATACTACTTTGGTGGAAAGATAATTCGAGCAGGTATGCAACTTTGTCACTTATTGCTAGAGATGTTCTTGCTATCCCGGTCTCTACTGTTGCATCTGAATCTGCATTTAGTACCAGTGGTCGAATCTTAGACCCTTTTCGAAGTTCTTTGAGTCCGAAAATGTTGGAAGTGCTGGTGTGCACTCATAGCTGGTTGAAGGGCCGTAATGATGGGATCAAATCCAAAGATTTTCTAGATGACATTCATTCTTATGCATTTCTAGAAGAAGGTAAAACAAATTTAATCAAGTGAATTAACATGGCAGATTTTGCGTATGCTTATATTTTTCTGTTTTGTATTGTCATTTTGTAGGCAAAATTGACAAGGGAAAAGACAGCAGTGCAGGCGCAGCCACTGTCATTATTGAAGAATAGAAAAATGTCTGGTTGTTATTTATATGATGATTTTATTTGAAGCTGCAAAACTTCTGTTGTTTAAACTATGTTTCTTTAAGAATTTATTGTTGCTTGCTGTAATATTTTGGCATTAATGAATGATGCTTAGGAATATAAGAACTTAATTATGTAATATTTTGGGATTTATGTTGTGTACTTTTGATAAATTCTAGACTTATGTACTTTTGTATTGTAAGCTTTGACAGGATATTAACCCAATTAACCCGACCCTACCCGACCCAACCCGACACATAAAGGGTAGGGTTGGGTTAGATATATCTTTTAGGATCAATGGGTTGAAATTTTTTTAAACCGATTATATTAGGTTGGGTTAAATTTTTGGCATTAAACCGGCCAACCCAACCCGTGTTCACTCCTACTCGATCAGGAAGCAATCAGGTGGTATGGGGAATCAATGGCTCCAAGAAGCAAATGGAGGATGGTTAATTCCAAAGAAGATGAATATGGCCGCCGAGAATTCAACCGGAAAAGTCAAGGAAGGGGAAGGGATAACTGCTTTGCAAGATTTGGGTAGTCATATCAATCAGCTGGCAATAAAGGTGGAGGATTTAGTGTGGCAAAGATAATTGAGGAGGAAAATAAGGAAAATTCAAATATTGAGGTAAATATGAGAGATAATGATGGGATTATCATATCAAAACAAAAATAGACGTTTACAAAGGAGGATGGATCATTTTGCGAAATAGGAATGGGCCATAATACTGAGTATGTTTTTGGGCTGGATACAGAAATAAGGAATGAGTTTCAACAGAACCAAAAAAACTTGGCATTGGTGGGACCTATTTTACAGGCCCACCCACCACAATGAGTACTTTATTTTGGAACTGTAGAGGCTTGGGTAATCCTGACATAGTTCAAGTATTATTGGACTTGGTCCAATTAAAGAAGCCCATGTTTGTTTTTCTTATGGAAACTATGATAGACCACTCTAAAATTGATTCCATACGGGCTAAAATGAAGTATGAAGGTCTTTTTACAGTAGCTGGCCCAGGTCATGGTGGAGGGTTAACATTATTTTGGAAACATAATGGTAGCGTAACTGTTAAATCTTCTTCTCCAAATTTCATTGATACAGAATTAACTCTTGTAGATATACAACCTTGGAGACTCACGTGTTTCTACGGATACCATGAGAGAGTGAGACGAAAAGAATCGTGACGTCTTCTCAGAATTCCGGCTTCTCAATCTTCACTCCCATGGGGCGATTTTAGGGGATTTCAATGATATGCTAAGGGAAAGTGAGAAGAAAGGTAGACACAATCATCCGAATTGGCTACTAAATGGTTTTCATGATACGATGTTTGACTGTGGGGTCTCAGATCTTCCGCTTGAAGGATTTTCGTTTACCTGGGAAAGAAGTCGGGGAACTGAGAGGTGGGTTCAAGAGAAATTGGATCGGGTATTTGTGAATGAAGAATGGCAAGTAATGTTTCCAATAAACAAGGTGTAGAACCTTATTGCCCTTTCTTCTGATCACTCGACCATTTATTTGCAGATTAGTGTGTAGAGACAAGTCCATAATGGACATCGATTTCGGTTTGAAAATTCTTGGCTCAAGGAGGAGCGATGTAGCGAAATTGTAGCGGATTGCTGGCATAAAAACGAAGGGAGTGGTATTACTGAAAGAATAGAAAGATGTGTAAACGAGTTAAAAGTCTATAGAGAGACGATGTAGAGATAGAATATAACGTTATCGGGGATGTACTGATGGTTTTTCTATCTAGTGCTATGGAGAGGCTACAAAAGAGTATGCCATTTTGTTGAGTCAACAAGAAGATTTTTGGAAACAGAGAGCTAAGCAACATTGGTTACAAGGAGGAGATTGCAACTCTAAGTTTTTTCATGTGTATGTTTCAACAAGGAAGATGAAGAATCAGATAAATCAACTGACGGATGAGAGTGGGCAGTGGAGAACTTGGTCAAGTGGCTTAGGTGAGATGATTGAATCTTTCTATGGGTAACTTTTTCGAGCACAAAATGGGGATATGGAAGAGGTGCTGGATTGTGTAGAGGAAAAAATCAACTTGGAACAGAATCATATGTTAACTAAGGATTTCACAAACAATGATGTTAAAACAGCTATTTTCTTAATGCACCCGGATAAAAGCCCGGGCCCTGATGGTATGAACCCAGCTTTCTTTCAATATTTCTGGAATACCATAGGTAATGATGTCTCTCAAGCTTTCTTAAATGTTATATCTTCGAGAAATATTCCTCATAATTTGAATGATACACTTGTGGTTCTAATTTCGAAGAAAAACTCTCCAGAAACAATGTATGATGTTCTCCCCATATCTTTGTGTAACGTTATGATGAAAATCACAACAAAGATGTTTGCGAACAGACTTAAGGTATTACTTCCAAGAATAATCTTTGAAACGCAAAGCGCCTTTATTCCAGGAAGGTTGATCACAGATAACGTCATAACATCTCTCAAAATAAATCACTGGATGCACAGGAAAACTCAGGGGAAAGTAGGATTTTCAGTTCTTAAAATTGATATAAGTAAGGCTTATGACAGTGTGGATTGGAGTTTCGTTATGGGGATAATGCGGAGAATGGGTTTTTCTGATCAATGGCTGGACTGGATTTTCATGTGCATTTCAACAGTGAAATATAAGTTTGTTATGTCTGGTAAAGAAGTAGGGTTGATTATCCCTGAAAGAGGGTTGCGCCAGGGCGACCCAATTTTTCCCTATTTGTTTCTTCTCTGCGCAGAAAGATTGTCAGTGTTGATCCAGAAAAATCTAGAGGTTTACTTCATGGATGTAAGATAGCGAACCGGGCTTGAATTGTCTCTCATTTATTTTTTACAGATGACTGCTATCTCTTTTTTAGAGTAACCTTGCAGGAGTCTCAATGCATCAAGGATTGTTTGGCTATGTACGAAGAAGCTTCAGGTCAACAAGTAAACTTTCAAAAATTAAACATCCAATTCAGTCGTAATACTTCAACTGAAATGGCTTATGACATTAACCAATATATGCAAATCCCTATTCGAAGTGATGAGTTGTATCTGGGCTTGCCAAAGTCTGTGGCTAGTAACAGATGAGAGGTATTCAGATATATAAAAGAAAAAGTCCGGAACCGTCTTCAAAGCTGGAAAGGTAAAACGCTATCTCGAGCAGGGAAGGAAGCGTTATTAAAATCAGACATTCAAGCTATACCTTCATATGCATCTAGTATTTTTCTCTTACCTCAAAAGCTTTATGATGATCTAGAAGTGTTGATGAACAAATTCTAGTGGTTATCGAGTATGGAAAAGAGGGGCGGGATTAGATGGAAGGCTTGGAAAGATTTGTGTTATCCAAAAAAAATTGGAGGTATGGGTTTAGAAGAATTAAGGAATTTAATTTAGCTATGTTGGGGAAGCAAGCATGGCGGGTGATGACTGAACCGCAATCTTTTATAGCTAAATTGCTTAAAACTCAATATTTTCCGTCTTGCTCTTTTACTGAAGCTTGTCTGGGTAGAAACTCAAGTTATGTGTGGCGGAGTATTCTTGCTGCCAAAGATTTGGTAATGGCTGGTAGTATTTTAAAAGTGGGTAGTGGTGTTTTTATTAATATATGGACTGATCCTTGGATTCCTGTTTTGAATAAAACTAAGATCACTACAGCTATTGTCCCTGGGCTAGAAGATACAAAGGTCTGCAATTTATTCAAAGAGGAGGAACGTGCTTGGGATCATGATTTAGTTCGAGACATCTTTAATGCAGATGATGTTGCAAAAATCCTAAATATCCCTCTCAGCTACACGTCAACAGCTGATACTAGGCTGTGGTTGACGGATGAGAAAGGAGGGTATACAGTCAATAGTGGATATCGTTTGCTCTGCCAGTTAGGATCTGAATTTTCAGGTATAGTAATAGGCTTCAATTGGCTTAAGTTGTGGTCATTGGCTATTCCTCCGAAGATAAAGAATTTCATCTGGAGAGTGTTGCAAAATTGTCTACCAACTTTGGAGAATTTAAGAAGAAAACATGTGGAGGTGTATCCAATCTGCCCGGTTTGTAATTCAGACATTGAATCTCTGGAGCATATCTTATTCACTTATGCTTTTGCTCAACGGTGTTGGCAGATAAGTAATTTAACCGTTCAGTCCTATTTAGACGTCCATATCATTTAGAGGTTCTTGGATCTTTTTGCAGTTTCTAAGTTACAAGAGCTTGAACTCTTTTGTTCTATAGCCTAGAACATCTGGGCACATAAAAATATTGTAGTCTGGACCATAGACATCAAAGTCCTTTGAAGGTTGTAAATGAAGCAAGTATCATTCTCTTTCTGTGGCAACAAGCTCAGGTAAATCAGAAAAGAAATTGCAGCATTAATAATCGAGAAGGTGTAGTAGTGTGGCAAAAACCATCTCCAGGCTGGAAGAGTTGTAACGTTGACGCGGCTATTTCGATTAATAGCGGCAATAGTTCGTTTAAATGTGTTTTAAGGGACGAACAAGGCTCATTCATAGCAGGTTATGGGGGTAAGTTGGTGGGTATTGTGGATCTTAGGACAGCTGAGGTTATGGCATTCCGTGAAGCGTTGTCTTGGTTGAAGAGATTGCATATATCGCAGGTCTTTATAGAGCTGGATTCATTAGGTGTTGTCCAGGTTTTTCACAGCAATTTAAGCGATGACTCTTATTTTGGGTCCATCGTTAAGGACTGTTCTGATATAGCAAAGGACTTGATGTCCTATTTAGTTTATTTTATTAGAAGTCCAGCGAACTCGATAGCTTATTGCATTGCTAGCGAGGCTAATTTTCCGTCTGATCATAAGGAATGGTTTTCACACCTTCCTTCCTAATCGATGTAATTTCTCAAGATTTGCAATAATATCGTCCTTGTTTGTTTAAAAAAAAAAAAAAAACTAGTAATACCAATAGGACAAGAAATTACTGGTCTTTAATAAGATGGCAATGCATTGACTTTTACTACTTGATTTAGTCGAACTCTATTAATAAACTATCGGTTTATCAATTCTAACAGGGGTTAATGTGTAATTTCAGATTATTGCAGGTAACAAATTTTTACTGCATTTAGATGAAAAGTTTTACGGTGATGATTTAGCAATTTAGCCGAAGAAACTTTAATTTTTATTATACTCCTGTAAACGTAGCTGTAGCCGGTGAACAATGAAATGTTTACCTCGAATCCTAAACCTCGTATCTCCGGCCATCTCCGCCACCGCCGTCCGGCTAATCCACACCACTTCTCCACCAGAACCCGAAATTATTGCCTCCATATGTGGGTCCCTAAGAAAAGGCTCAAACTTTCCCACTCTAACCAAAAAATTCACTAATCTCAACCTCAAAAAAAACACCCAAATCATCCCAAAAATATTACTCCAACTCAAACAACCCCATGATGCCAATTGGGCTCTAAAGTTTTTCCACTGGGCTGCCCATGATTTTGAAATTCATCATAGCCCATTTGATTATTGTATCACAATTCACATTTTAGCCCATGCAAAGCTGGTTAAAGATGCTCAAGCATTGCTTGAATCAGTTTTGACTAAAACTAGTTCAGGTACTTTGGTTCTTGATTTGTTGTTTGATAGTTATGAGATTAGTGAATCAACCCCTTTTGTGTTTGATTTGTTTGTACAATGTTGTGCTAAGTTGAAAATGATTGATGATGCTATTAGTGCTTGTGAATTGTTGGATAAAAAAGGGTTTAATTTGAGTGTGATTAGTTATAATTGTTTGATTAATGTGGTGTTGAAATCGGAGAATGCGGGGTTGGTTTGGAAGGTTTATGAGGGGATGATTAGGAGGAGGGTCTGTCCGAATGAATTTACGATGAGGGTTATGGTTAGCGGGTTGTGTAAGGAAGGGAGGTTGGGTGAGTTTTTGGATGTTGTGGAGAGGATTCTTGGGAAAAAATGTTCGGCTGGAGTGGTTGTTAATACTTGTTTGGTTTACGGGATGATTGATGAGGGGAGGGTTGAAGAGGGGTTGGGGATTTTGAAGTGGTTGTTGCAGAGGAGTTTGATTCTTGATAGTGTTTCGTATGGTTTGGTTGTGTTTGCTAGAGTTAAGATTGGGGATTTGGCGTCCGCATTGGTGGTGTATGAAGAGATGATTAGAAGGGGTTTTAGTGAAAATTCATTTGTTCATACGTTGTTTATAGGGGCGTATTGTCAGGAAGGAAAGGTTGATGAAGCGATTGAGTTGTTTAGTGAAATGGAATATTTAGGATTGAAACCGTATGATGAGACTTTTAATCATCTTATTTTCGGATGTGCTCGAGCTGGTCGGTTAGAAGACAGCTTGAGATTTTGCGAGAGTATGATAGAGGCTGGTTTGGTTTCCAGTTGCCTAGCTTTTAATGAGTTGGTTCAACGGGTGTGTGATAAAGGGTTCTCGAAGCGAGCTGATGACATTTTAACTTCTCTGTTAGATAAAGGATTTGTACCAAATGAGCAGACATACTCTTGTCTCATTGCAGGCTATCAAAAAGAAGGGAACCTTCAAGGAGTTCTTAAGCTTTATTATGAAATGGAATATAAGTCACTCCCTCCAAGTACTTCGGTGTTTGCTTCCGTAATTGAAGCACTGTGCCATTGCGGAGATTTGAAAGAAGCAGAGATATTTTTAAAGACAATGAAAGATAAATCGTTGGTTCCATGTTCGCACACATATGAGAATATAATCAATGCACATATTGACAAGGGTAACAAAGTAAGAGGTGACCAACTTTATCAGGAAATGCTTAATAACGGACATAGAGCTAGTGTTGAAACTAATTTACGTGATGTAGCAAAAAATTAGAGGTTTGACGATTTCCACTAAGCAAAAGATTGGGCATTTCCGATGAAGAATAAAGACATTTGGTGGTTCACATTTTTTGCTGAGAGTGTAAAACCACATGCTTCCAAGGATTTAAATCAATTTGCACCTCGTTATCTTGGAGTTGTGAGGCCGAGACTAATGAGACTTAGATGTTCCAGTTGGCATGAAAAAAGCTTCACTTGGGATGTAGAGACTTCAGAGCCTTTACTTCATCTAATCAATGTAGCTTCTTTCAGGTAATCAAATAAGTATAATTACCTATTGTTGTGTAGCGCACTAGTCTCAGTTTTTGATACAATACACAGAGTTACTTGTTAAGTTCTGATGCCGGTAACAGTTAATCAATTATACAGGCATTCTAGGTAATTGAGAAAACGAAGATAGTGACAGACTGACAGGCTATCTTCAAGTTTGCTATTAAAAGACCAAAGAAAACAACAGCGTTGAAGGTGCTCTAAAGGAGAAAAACCGTGAGAACTGAACAAGGGATCTTGGTCACAGAGGGACCGCATTTGCGATTTCTCAAAATTGGCACTTCTTTTTTATACTCCCTCGATCTTAATTCTTAACTGTAATATGTGAAGTATTTGACCTTCTTGAAGTACTTCAAAGTAATTCGGAAACATGTTTATATATATAGATATATATTTAAAATTCTTTCTGTGAATAGAAATATTTAATAAAAGTTTTATACGAAAGGTTTTTTTAAATGTTAATTATAGTTATGTTTGCTAATCATTTTAAAGCACGTGAAAAATGTCAAGCAGCTAACATTTGAGACCAAATGGGAGTATCTTTTATATAAAATCTAAAGTACTTTGAAAGTTTTTTCTCTATATTGAACAATTAAATGGTAAAAATTATCCATTACGTCAATTATTTAGCATGATTCGAACACCATGCCATATCTTGTCCAAGTCTAAAATGTCTAAAATTTGTGACACTAGAGATTTCAAATTTTTTCTCAAAAATCTTCGCAAATGACCCCTAACATACATATTAATGCACGAGATTTCATTACTTTATAAATATTACATACCAAATATAAATCGACATGTAAACATTCAAGGACAATCTTGAAATTCTTTTCAGTTACCTAGAATTTGTCAAAATTTATTTGCATTAAAACTAAAAGTTTTCCTTTTTCAATTACCAATTGGCTCTAGGGACAATATGTTTTACAATGTTAATGACCTGATTCTCATTTAAAAACAAATTCTTTGAAGTGGATTTAGCCCGGCGGATGATGTTCAGCTTCAAAAGTCACCTTTAAATTTCTCAACAGCTTGTCGTGTAACGTGTTGGTGATCTTGCAGTTTATGCAGGGTTAAAAGCTGCTTGTTCGAGGGTCCTCTTCATTTTGGGGGTTCATAATTGAGAAGTGGAAATGTGACCCACAATACCATCCTGATGCGCATGTTAACTAATTTTCTAACTTTTTCGCCAAGAATCGCAATCTGGTGTGGCATTCCATTTCCACCACATAGCAAAGAATCAAATATTCTAAATTCCAAAAGTAACATCAGTATTCGGCCTACATATCTACAAAAAACAACAAAATTACAATGGTGGTATAGCCCTAACTTAGTCCTCCATATACAAAAACAAGCCCACTTCGACAGCCCACAAACATATGATCAGCCCACTCCAAATGTTTGCAGGAGAACTCTTATCTTTAACACATGACACATTTATAAGGTTGTATCTGTGACGACTTTAGTCCACATTTATACCCTGTGGGCTTCTAACCTTTTAGAACTTTAAATCCTCAAGTTTCACAAATGTTCCACCTTCCTCTGCACAAAACTGGCAAGAACACAAGAATCCTTCTGTTAAGCCCGAGTATCACTAGCAACCACAGCTGTTGATCTAAGGAATGTTAGCCGGTTCTTGGTAAGAGTTAATTTCTCTTCTGCTTCTGATGCTTTTTCTCTAATGCCATCAATAATTTCCCCAGGAGCTTTCGCTATGAACTGCAAAGGTGATAAAAAACGTCAAATAACATTTAGCAAAATAATCAAAGAAGCAAAGAATGACAAATCTCAATAACAGACAGAATTGTTTGAAAAATATAAGGGATGGTGTTTACTTGACAAGAGTACAGAAATTACTATATGTCTGTAGATATCTTAATTATGTCTTCTTAATTCTTATCATCTATCTATCTTTCCATTTCATATAAATAATCTTACATATCTTAACTCAAGAGATGAAAGCTGCAAAGGGTTCTAACTGTAACGTAAAATAAAAAATAATCTAACACATGACAAATTCAAGTCCAACGTTAGTTATGGAGTAAGCATGAAGGAAAAGACAAACAGATAGCATATCTACTTGAGAACTTGGAAAACATAAACCAGTAGTAAATTCATAAGATACTTGATGCAATACATACGTCAGGAGAACTTAAGCGTGCCACAAGCCCGTCATACTCTTTTTGCATTTTATTTATGCGCTTCGAAAGACGCTGGACTTCTGCCGTGATATCTACCATATCAGCAAGAGGAAGATATGCCTCCAGCCCCTCACCAGCAACAAGATGGACAGATTGATTTGCATCATCTGAATCATTACCAGCATATCAGAAGCATTAACAATCTACCCTCATTGAGCAACAAAAGAACAACTTGAACACAAATACTACTGGGTTACATCAGGAAGACATGATGAAATGTGATTAGAACATACAAAACAAGTAAATATACATATGACATACTTGGAGGAGAGTCAGTAAAGTGAATGCTTTGCAAATCTAGTCTGGAGAGAAGGGCTAGAACTTCCTTTTCTTTCTGCCCAATAAATAGTATATAGAAGTGTCAAACAAAGAATATAATTGAAAAGAAACAATTTACAACAAAAAATCATGCTAGCTAGAAGCTCCTTCTCTTTCTACACAATAAAGTATATACAAGTGTTAAACAGAGAATACGAATTAAAAGAAACAATTTACAACTAAAAGTCATGCTTCCAAGTGTTGAATATAACTTCCTACCAGGTTATATATCACAAGTGAAGTATAGACACAAGTTTACTGTACAAAGGCAATAAGAAGCATAATGAAAAATTACAAATATAAGGAGAAGTGAGGACCATATTGGGACTGCTCAAATATTTGCTATTACAACATTAGAATCATCACGCTTGCATGCGCTACCTATTAGCTTTGGCATAAACATATTTCTCCAGATCACACATTTCAGAGGTAGATGTATTGTATGGCTTTCTTACAGATAATACATGCATGCATAAACTGAATATCATCCTTGTGTAGACACCAACCTAATTACCTAGGCATCTAAGGCTTTTTACCATTTAACACTGTGTCCTTGTTTCACAATGATAGCTACAACAGATCCCCTAATTAATTTTTTCCAATTCCCTAGTTCAAAGCACAAATTTATTTCTGCAATCGACCCATGGCTTGCCAGATTACATCCTCATACAGACATCATGAGGGCTTGCCTTATTACCTAGGCATCCAGGGGTGTTTACCATTAACACCGTGTCCTTGTTTGCTACAATGAATCCCCTATTTCATTTTTCCCAATTCCCAACTTCAAAGCACAACTTTATTTCTGAAATTGACCTATGGCTAAATAATACTATTGCGGGACTAACGCTTTGTTGCTTGTGAGGATCCTTTTCAAGTTTGAATTTGTTTATTTGGAATTAGAACAGAATAATAATATGAAGGAAATTATGGAGGAACGGAATGATGAAAAAGGTAGAAGATGCCAGTCTGAGAGAATAAAGATGGATGAAATTTGTTTGGAATTTGAAGGAGGAGTATGAAATAAGAATAACCCGCACGAAATGTGGAAGGATTTAATCATTAGCATAATTTGTAGATTGGACATTATGGTTGAATATCCATATAGTATCCTTCAATTGATTGTTGATCTTGTTTTACTCCATGTTTACATTTAACCAAACATAAAGGTAAATATTGCAATGTTACCGTATACTCCGCACCGCAGCCTCACCTGACAAGAATGAGAAAGGAAAGCTAAGTGTATACCGGAGCATCATACCCTAAGAAGTTCCGAGACTGAAGTTGTACACATTGACATAAGAGTTCAATACCAGATCCCATGGAAGTTTGCACAACGAGACACACATATGCACATGTATATCAGTGCAGATATAATATTTGGTATCTGAAGTACATGAAGCAACCATCGGCATTACATCTTTACATTCATTCACATAGAAGTTTAAAACACTTGAAGTGTACTGTATATCGTAGGTACTAATCCACAAGCAATACATATGATATTACATTGACATCTTGTAGAAATTAGCAGCGGAAAGAATTATAATACTTACAGATATATACCGAGTGACTTCAGAGGTTGCAACTATGGATGCAGATATGCGCTTTGCTGGTTCAACAGAGTATTCGGCTCGAGCATTTCTAATTGCTCTTGTCTGTGTCACATAGAAATAGTAAGTTACTGGTCATTTAGCTTCCATGAAGGTGAAGACCAGTTAAGACAAAGTGGTACATATGTTGAAGGGACCCAGGCGAACAAACGTACCAATGCTTGGAAGTTTTCAAATCTTTTAATGGAGTTGGTATGCCTTGGAAGTGAAGTCAGTGGCCAGTTTGAAACTATAAGAGCTTCTGTCCGATTGGGTAGAGCCTATGCAAAATTATTTCAAATACAGTCAAACCTCGAGTATATATTATATATTGTTAGTTCACTTACAAAATACACCATATATTTTTAACCAGGGATACTTTATAAAGTTCTCCGATAACAAGGCTATCAATATATATAACGGATTTACTGTGCACGTCAAAGCATAAAGCTCCAAGCAGGATGTCAGAAATATTCCATTTGACAATCCGCTGATACATCCACGGTCAATTGATAAAAATATTCATATTTAGGAAGTTGGAACAGAATCAGATGTCCCAAGCTTTATATTTATCAGACTAGGTTGCTAGGCTTCTTTCCCAATATTACTCTTAACTAGTGCAACAAAGAATTATCCTTGTAAAAAGTTATGACGAGAAAACCAGTTGTACACTAGAAGCCGCATACTGCAACTTCAATAATTAAGAAGACAAATCTCTAAATCTTCATCAGACGTGCACAGTAAACAAATACATTATATGTTGGTAATAACTGTCAAACCTTAAAGAGTAAAAGCCACGTAGAGTATAGTCTTATGTATGTTACAACTGATTTTCCCTCAGAAAGTAAACAACTCCACAGTTTTTGCCTCCTTCAGTGTAATTGTAGTGAATGATTTGTTTAAGGAATAAGGTTCATGATCTACATGTGGTAAAGTTTTTACAGTACTTAAGTAACTCGCTCTAAGTTCAGCACATGACCTGGAGTATCTACAATACATAAATTTAAACCTACAGGCTGATTGGCTGAATGCAATTCACCAAGTCCTGACACTTTATTAGGCTGTAAATCGATGTAATTATGGCCCATTTTCTTGTCACCCTTACAGACAAAATGTAATTGGTGCTTAGACTTTTGATTACTAATAACGTTTGTGCATAAATACAGTTATACCTACAGTATGAATACATGACAAATGTAAAAGCTTTTGCAAAAACGTGTTGGCATAAACATAAGTGAACCATAGAGCAACGTACTTCTACTGTGCATTCTAGTTGGATATTAATATTTGCAAGTAGAATTGCCTACTAAATCAGATAAAGCAATTATTATATTACATCACCACGAAACAACAATTTTTTTAAATGTTTTGATTCAGTTTAACTAAACAATTGGTAAAATTAAAGCTACTATTTACAAAATGCCAATTTTATGGAAGGTACCAGAATTCCTGCCGACAATATTTACTTAAAGTTACAAACTAGGAGCCTCTATAATCAACACTTTTTAAACAGAATTTATACCTGCCACAACTCTTCAGTAACATAAGGCATGAATGGGTGTAGCAATTTCAATATGTTCTCAAAAACATATAAGAGAACTGCCTGTGCTACAGAAGACACTGCCCCACCATCAGAATTGTATAAGCGAGCTTTACTTGATTCAATATACCTTAACAAAAAACAGGACAACACTTAGCCAGCCCAATACAACGGATACATGCTCAAAGCTGATGGAAAGAGGAACTGAACATATAGGAGAATCTTCAAAGATGTTATATATTAGGTTATATAATAATGTATGGAGGTAAATTAGTGTAGCTATTTATATGCGGGGCTAGTTGTTTACTAGGTGTGCAAGTTTCTAAAGCCCAACTGTTTTGGGCCTTAATCAACTTATGTTATCAAGGTATTACTATACAAGTCATGTAACCCCTACAAATTATTTTAGATCTGAGCTCTGAAATATTACATATAATTGAAGTGAGTCCTCTTTGTTTATTGGGTTGTGATCCATAGTTTTTCTCCCTTCCATGCTGGGAAACCCCTGGGATAGTGATTCTTCCACGATTAGAACAATAAACCTAAATTTTAATTTGAAACCAAATCTCAAAACCTAAACCTCCACAATCAGAACTTTAAATGAGAACAATGATAAACCAAAATTTTGAGTATGTTGTTATCAAACAAAAAACATCTTCAGATGAGACATCTGATAAAGGAGCTGACCAACAATAACAAACTTCTCCTCTTCTATTAGCTTAAAAAATTAGGGACTTCAGACCATAAAGCATGAAACTGTTTCTCTGTTGTTATATATAATATATACATGTGCGCGTGCAAGCAACTGATGGTTGCAAGGAATTAAATATCATCTAAGGTTGGGCAATTCTTGGGTTGATGGTCCGTCATCAAACGAACATCCAAAATAACATCACCGGGACATTCCAACATGAGATAACAAACTCCGCCCATTTTATGTTAAAGGTGAAGTCTGTTTATCTAGAAATCATTTTAGCTTTCAGAAAAAGCACAATTTAGGATAGCTCAGTGGAACGTGGGAAATGGGATGGTGTAGGAGACAAGAAACCCAAGAGAAATGCCAGTATCGACACGATCACAAATGTTTAGTGTTTTAGGCCGATCTCAACATGGAAAGTTTTCTTTTATAAAAATATGGGTGGGCTACAGTACAAAAATTATTGTGATATAAAGTAAATCAGTATAGGGCTCTCAATATTTGCCTACGTGCAATAACAACATCCTTAGATTATTATTATCTTGTGAGACAGTTATTAATACAAACTATATATTTTAAAATTATTATTGTACAATTAATATTAAAAATAGATGCAGATTTACGTATTAGATAAATACTAGCTTATTGCCCGTGCAATGCACGGGTTGTACGGTTCCTTTATTTGTGTATTTTTTTTTATAATTAATATATCTAAAAATTCAGAACATTATAATATTTCATAGAATTCGTAAAAACACAAACTATATAAAAGAATCAGGTGAATATTGATATTTTAGCTGAGAACATAATATTAAATAATAAATAA
>PHNY01112049.1:1090-15902 GCA_003724115.2 Anethum foeniculum | reverse complement strand
AACCTACTTAGTTTTGGTTTAGATTATGAAAATAGAATATTCCCTTATTTTAGATCCAACGGCTATCATCTATTTAATTCAAGATCTAACGGTCCTTATTACTTTGGTAGTACATGACCAAATATTTGGATAAGATCCCTCTTATGCATATTATATTATAAGGATATAATGGAAACTAAACTAGATATCTTGGCTAAAAAAATCTGATCATAATATAGGGAAAGATACCAATCAGCAAAGTCACTCCAAAAGAAATCATAGATTTCCCTTCCAACATCTCCAAAGAAGAACTTGTCATAACTTGTGGTAACCATGTCAACAAGTATATGAAGTTTTGAGACCTAAACAATTTGACGGACTTTATTAATAAATTATATGAGAATGAGAAAGAGTCACTTGCACAAGGTATATAGAAATAATTAACTTACCACCCAACACTCTGGTAAGGGTAGACTAAGTAAGCATTCATCATTATTGAACTGAGAAGAAAACAGAAAGCTTTTAGTATATATAGCGAGACAATATGCACCATGTACAATGTTAATGAACCCAACAGTAAAGAGGTCCAATATACAGTGACCAATACAACAAGTTAGTTTAGAGCAGTCTTTCTTAATATATGAGATATTAGATAAATTTGAGGTTAGTAACAACAGTAATATGTTTGACTTTAGAGGAACAGACATGCCATTGTGAATTTGCATATGCCGACACAATCCTCATGCAGAGATTCTCTCTTTAACAAACTTCAGTATATGTCACATCCTTCGATTTTGTGTCAAGTTACCAGCTCTCCAAAGACCATAAGGTGTTGGGAGATAGGCTTCACTGGGTCATATATCTTTATCACTCCCATTCACTCCAAAGCCTATCTTTTAGGATTGAAGAGTGGAACACTAGGAACCAATATTTTGAGATAATATTCAAACCTTGGTGTCCAACTTGATTTTTTGAGACTGAAGCAAAAAGAGTTCGAACTCGAGACCTCTCCTAACCTAATACCATGTTAGATGACCAACTCTCTCGAAACCTTAAGGCTTTAGGAGATTATAGCTTTAACATGTTGCAATCATATCACGAATGTTATTCTCTCAACTAGATTCATTATGATAAAGCAGAATTATAAGGCAACTAGGTATTAGAAGAGAAATGACATCATTATTTTTAAGGCAACTAGGTCCACACATCACTTATTTATTGACATATGATGCAGAGATATAAGATGGTAAGTCATCGAACATCACATTGAGTTCCACCAAATTAAGTAAAGGAACAAACCTCATAGGCCATGATAGTTCTTAGAGCAGATGTATCACTTGGTTTAGGAAAATTTTGCAGCACAAACTTGCCCGCATTCCACAATTTATTCGTGAATGCTTTATTGGAGGTCAATCTCTCAGTTGACAAATTAAGATCCTGCAAAACAAGGAAATCGACCAATTATTGTAAAACAGGCAAAATTCACGCAAAATACATGCAAGACGCAAAATACATGCAAGACAAATGCCGGACTAACATAACGAGCATTTAAGAGTATATCGATTCATTACATGAAAATGTAGCATCAAATGGTGATGATTTAGGAGACTTTTCAAGTTATCAACCATCTTGTGTTTAAAATGACTAACCTGACCAGCAGTTCCTAAAGCAAGTGTGAATCTCAGCGCGTCTGTACCAAATTCTTGCATTGTACCAATGGGGTCTACAACGTTGCCCAATGTTTTGGACATTTTTCTACCCTAAAACAATTATCAACATGTAATAATAAGTCTTTTAAGGAAAGTTCTGTAAAACCAGAAGATGGCAGACATAACTTGATCCATTAAGAGACCTTAATTATAAGAATGACACAACAAATATTGTACTCCATATAAGGTACTCGATTGAACATTTGCCTATATATATAGGCAAACGTTTAGTGTAGATCACTTAATTGCTAGATCCTTTAGACCATTGCAGTACATAGTGCAGAACTATGTATTTCAAACTTCTATAATATTGTTGAAAATTGCAGTATGATGAATTCAAAAATTGTAGTACAATGAACTTGATTTGCAAAACAATTAATTTCGACCCTGAAAATTCTCGGGAGAAGAGATTGTGGAACTCCAGAGAAGAAATTGTAGAAGATCTGAGGTATAATACATATAATATATATATATATATATATATATATATATATATATATAAATTATACTTATACACACACACACACAAACACTACAGTTTATCCTTTGAATTTCCAATAATAACTTTTGAATGAAGATATCCATTTAATTCAAGAAAAGATTCTGAAATTATAATAATTTCCTTTTCACATTAAAAGACACCAGTACTGCCTGTTTACCCTTAAATACGATCAGTTGATGTTCAGTTTACAAGACTAGCAACCCAATTTTATTTTTAGTGAAAGGAAGGCCAACATTTACTGGACAACCTAACTGTAATCCACTAACATCATTAAAGATAAGTATATTGAATCATACTTGGCAACAACATGATTAGAAGTAGCAACTTTATGATTAATGTGCTCCGGTAGAGATATTAAGGTATGTCGTAAGCACACCTATATGTATATATATTTTTACAGCTTTAAAATTAATAACAGAATCACATTCAAATGTATTAAAGAGAGTAGCAATCAAATGCAATTTTAAAATATGTTGAGCCAAAACACACACATAAATATTATGAGCTACAGTTGTATAAACAACCTTCCTACGATTGATAACTTATAAATCACTCTCCCTCTATCCAAATCTTAATGTCCTTTTGTCCTTGTTGGAATGTCTGAATATTAATACCTCCTTCTATATTTAAGAGTAGTGTCCCCAACATTTCCAATGATGCACTCTAAAAGGCTGGACTAAAATAATTAATAATTTATTTATTAGAAGTTGATATCAGTATATGTATTGTCAGCCCCCCTTTTGTTCTTCATAAAGAACATACAATAAGTTAAAATGTTCATTTACAAGGTAAGAGAAACCATGTAAGTGAAAGATAATGTACTGAGTACACGTATTTTAGAATAAGATTGCAAGATAAACATAAAAAGTTCAATTTGGGACAGAGGAAGTACAACTTAATAAATTTTGAATATCAGCATGAACCTTTAAGTTTAGATTTCTTAGGGTCACACAGACAGGTTAGAATTTTAATAATTTTCAGTATACTTACAAAATTTATGAAAAGAATGAAACATGCACTTAATTATATTTACAATATATGAGTTTCGTCATCATCCTTCTTATCTGGTTTGGTTATAAATTCTTTGCATCTCTCAAACATCATATAAAATAATTTTTAACAAGACAATAATCATCTTGGGCCAAGTAATCATGAATGACATATTTTATTTGGCTCAAATAATCAAGTTTACTGTTACGCCGGTATTCAAAATTTCTACTTGTTACTCCGGTATTCAACATTTTTACTTACTTGAGAATCCCTAATAAGTCCATGAAGATAGATATTTGAAAATGGAATTGTCCCAGTTAACTCAATTCCCATCATTACCATGCGTGCCACCCAAAAGAACAATATGTCATGCCTGATTGGACATTATAGATGAAAATGAAACAGAGTTAATATATTAACTTACAATTTATAGACTGAAAAAAGGAGACAGAATAATAAGCTCGTATCATTTCTTTAGCAACACATCAATGACACTCAGGTGACACAAGTCTCGAACAAAATAATCAAAAGTATCATATTACAGGCAAAGGCCTGGATTGCATTGCACATCTAAGAATGTAATGGAACAAGACATTCTTAACAAAAAATTACGGGTATGCATATATCATAGAATATAAATCCCTTTATCATAAAGCAGCCAAGTAACTAGTTTTTACGGTAAAATTTAGCTGGGTAGATAATATGCACTATGGAACAACATTTGTTCATAATCCCTTGCAGATGTGTAGTCCCATTTAGAGGCCAGTTAAGGACTCGTGGAAAGAACTGGAACCAATTTAATGATCTAAAACACAGAGAACTTATTGTAAAAGATTGAGGGAAAGATCAAAAGATTAAGAGAACACCATTAGAAAAAACACGTCATTAAATCAGATGTTGCGTAAAGTTGAAAAAAAAAGTGGGAACACCTTCTGATTTACTTTAAATATTCACAACCTTTTTGCAATACAAGAAGGATAATATAATTAGATTTTTGAAGCATACAAGCAGAACAAAAGAGTATTTATGCACATCATGTTAATATACTACAGAATTTTTTTCTACAATTTCTGCAAAAAAAGACCAAACATAAACATTCCCTTGAAGAAACCAAAGACGATGCCTGTTAATAAGTAACAACACTCCTTTCACCTAAAAAATATGGTTGATTGGAGGTTTGCGAACATACCAACACATTTATACTTTGGCAACAATTTTGTTGGCAACTAAATGGATATGTACAAATTTCAATAATGTACAATTCTGTTTGCGTGTGTGTGTGTGTGTGTGTGTGTGTGAGAGAGAGAGAGAGAGAGAGAGAGAGAGAGAGAGAGAGAGATCCTTGACAAGTCTGAACCAATAAATAACAAGATTATGAGAGTTACCACTATTTTCACAATAAGAGTATAGATAAAAACTGATTAATCAAAAGACAGGCAATTAGTTTCTATTATTCCTTGACAAATCAGAACCAAACATTTCTATTTATTTAAATAAGCTGAACCATAAACATCCCAGTCCTAATCAAATCCTACAAACAAAGCTCAGACTAACACAGATCATTATTGTCATTTGAAAGAAATAAGGGCATGATGGTATGAATAAAATATTATTAATCAAACAAGAAAGCCAACTAAATTCTATCATTCCTTGGACAAGTCTAAACCAAACAGTATATTCAACTGTTCTCATGTAAGCTGAATCATAAACATCCCAGTCTCAACCAAATCCCATATAAAGCTCACAGTAACACAGATTAATATTCATTGTTGGGACCTTGCCAAGGCTCTTACCCACTCCTTGCAACATTCTTGCATCAACTATTGATTACCATTCTGTACATGGCAAGATATAAGTGTTTCATCAACAAATGTGGTAATAATGGTTCCAAAAATCTATTGCTCTAACCATTTTTGAGATTTATAAAATTCTATAACAAAAATTTGTTAACGAACTAAACACTGACAAACACGAGGGACTTTTCTCCACTTACCCATGAACACATAAATTACATATAAAACTTGGACTTCATGACATGCTTCTGCTTGCTGTTTGATCCAGTATTTAAAAAAAAAACCCACTATTTAATTCAGAAATAAAAAGAGCAGCACAATAAATATATACTTACAAAGAGGAAGTTTCTAAATACATTCTGTCTAAAAAAAAGATGATGTAGACTTAACTAGCGATTTGTTAAGTTGTAAGTTCATTTTAAAGCTTTAGTATTCACATGGTGACACACACACGCAACCCCAAATTATGCAAGACAAAACAAGGCATTAAGTGAAGCCATATACCCTGTTTCGAGCATTGATGTTGGGTAAAACCGTTTGAAATCCTCAGCTGAAACATCAGGCCATCCCAAAGTACTAAATGGCCAAAGAGAACTGCAAAGGGCCCAAACATGCAACAGTCAGCAATTTTATATGTAAGTGCAAATTGTATCCACACAGCTCGATTCATAGTTTCTTTCTGTAAGTACTCAAAAAATTAATAAAAAATAACAAATTTTTCTGATTCACAACTAGACAAGAAATGATTCCTGTAAACTTTCACCAGGTTGCAGTAAAAGCAATCTACAACAGTATATAATGTTGCTAACAAGTAAAAAAATTCTGCTCCATCCTAAATTGACAGTGGTGAAGTATCAGTTTGTAAACTTGAGCATAGTCATTAACTATTCACACACTAGTCCTGTTTAGACATATGAGATAGATTTTCTTCAACAAGATACGTAATTTTTGAAGAGAAGCATGTCATGCAATAACCACTAGGTATGTTCAACTTGCATAACTAATACAAGGTAATTTGAACAAGTCCTTTCACCTAATACTGTGCTAATTTTGACTCCCACAACATTTGAAAGCCATATGTAGCTTTGTAAAAATTAATTGACGGTCATTATGTATTTGAGTAACACGTCATCTTGCACGTAGTGTTTATGCCTACTATTGAACAATCTAATAATTTAGTAACAATTCATATTTTTTAAGTGCTTAAAGACATTAATTTTTCAGATAGGTCCATGATTAAGCTGCAGCCCAAGTACATAAAGTAAGCGAGTTGTGTATATTTTACAACAAACCTCGAAAACCAAGTGTCAAGGACATCTGGGTCCTGATATATTTCAACATTTTTTCCATACTTCACACGAGCTTTAGTAATAGCTTCATCTGAATTCCTAGCAACTATATACTCTTCTTCACAATCTTTACCCACAATGTACCAAACTGGTATGCGATGTCCCCACCACAGCTGCCGACTTATACACCAATCCTTGATATTTGTAAGCCAGTGATTATAAATCTGATTTCAGCAAGCAGAACACAGGTAAGCTAGCATACAAGTCCAACATGTGCATATGTTCCTATGAAGAATGGAAAGTTTATCGGCTGATGCAGCCACTCAAAGGACACAACATTAGACATGTCATGATATGATATTGCGCTACTGCATGTTTGAGGAAACCATCTTACATATTTTAACATGTATCCTCAAAATCCTAATACATAATTGTTTAGCAACAGAGACAATAGGGCATGGGTATTAAACAGAGATTCAATTACACAAGCTTGTAAAAGGAAATAAAACAAGGCATAAGTATTGTACAGAGCTGAAAATTAGTTAGAAAAAGGTAGAAAGTGAAGGTTATGGCTGGAAACTCATGTTTTCCTTCGAATTTCATTTAGGACTTCTATGAGTTTACATAGATGGACTTTTATGCGATTAATCAACTACTTATAATACATAGTAGTTCTGAAATAAAAGATGATATTTCCAAAACTAAAGGGTTAAAATATGATTTAAATAGTATGAGATTTTAGAAATTTATTTATTTATGATATATCGCCCGGGCTAAGATAAAAAATAAACTTTTTAAAACGATTTAGTTAGTATATACCTGTATTAGACAATGTACTATTTATTATTCGTATCTAATTATAACTTTTTTCATACACATTAATACAAAGGCTCGTACATGCATAAAAGTATAATAGTCAAAATGATTTACTGCACGAATCTATACATGTATCGAAATAATTCTGTAATTAAAAAATACGATAAAGGATAATTTTTCGATATTATCTTACATTTGTAGTAATTCTGTAATACTGCATATCGTTTTTGTGAATCAAATATTTTTTTTTAATTTGATTAGGTTTCATAAAATTAGAAAAATATCTTTACAATAAAAACAAATTTATTTTTGATTTCCAAAAGTTTTATTTTGTTTTTAAATAGCGTAAAATGAACTTTATCAAGTTGAAAAATTGAGTATATAATATAATTAATCATTTTAACATAATTGTTTGTATAACATGGATGTATGTAAACCCACGTGATTTTAGCGTATTAACAGTATATTTGTAAAATATAAAACTGACCATGTATGTAAGACTATAACTTGAGACATGGGGGGCGAAATTTTTTTACACCTTTTACATGAAAAATGCATACAAATTTGTACATATTTTTGACTGATTATAAAATTTTCACATTGAAAAAATTTGTAAATATGTGAAAATTTTGTAAAAATACTTTGATAATCATATTAATATACATATTTTTTCAGACCATTAAAAATTTTGTCCAAAATTGACATACTTTTGAGGGGGCGAAGTTTACATATTTCAAAATTTTACACTTAAATTTATCAAAATTATACTAATATTTTAAACCTATTTTTAAAATTATTTCTGAGTTTGGGGTGGCGGCCGCCACCGCCTGCCACCGCCTAGCTCTGTCTCTGTGACATCATAAAATCTCTTAATCTTATCCCTTAAAATTTTCTTACTCCTTTTTTTTTCATACATACATGTAGGTTCATATTTTTATAACTATATATCCATAAATACATACACTACTTTCGAGTGTTTATTTTTAGTGTATTGTTTATTACACAATACCTAAGATTTTATTTTAAAAAATCAGGCAAATCGAAACATTTTTTATATACAATTTATGACTATTTTTTTTACCTCAACTTTATATTTTTTTTATCCAGACTCGGTTAAATTCATGTATAATCTAGAATTTTATCTTAAAATTTTATATTTTGTCCCAATCATTTAAAATCGCAAAGAGACTGTGAAGTGTGTTCAATCGATCAATTTTTATTGTAATTATATACTATGCATCATCCTATTTTTTAAAATTTCATAACTTGTTGACTTGACCATATGCTTATCAAATTATTCCTTCTATATGATTTGTATCAAAATTACAATATTACACTTAAATGCAACCCTATAAATATAGGGTTGCCCTCAAACTGAGAACTTCTTAGAATAAGAACTGTGAGAAACGATGATTTCTGCTAGTGATTTTTTGAAAAGTTGAAATTTTGAATTCGGTAAATTGGTGATTTGGTGCAAACCAATAGTTTTAAAATTTGTTAAATCACCAACTTTAACTACGAAAATCACCGGTTCTCACGGTTCTCATTTGAGCACTATAAGAAAATAGGAATTCACAAAAAAACAATTCAGATTCGGAGTCATTTAACCAACTATATGTTAAATACTGAAGGTCTGAAGCAGATTTTAGACAAGTAGATGAGAATTAAATAGCGGGAATCTTGTCAATTGCGTGATTTTACACATGACATACCTTCTCAAATCTATCAGGCATGATGTTTAGTTCACCTTTTTCAACTGCCTTCAGGGCTTTCTCAGCCAAGGGCTCCATGGTTATAAACCATTGCTTGCTTACCAGAGGCTCAATTATCTGATTTAAAATTTACAAATAATTAGGCATCATATCGATGAGCTTCAAACTAAATACGAAAGATAAAATATCAATATAAAAACATACTTCTCCACCACGTTGGGATCTAGGTACTCGTAAAGTATAAGGCTTCTTTTCAACTGCCAAGTCTATCTCCTCCAGATCTTTCCACAGTTTTTCCCTCACTTCAAACCGATCAAGACCACTAATAAAGTAGCGCAGGTTCCACAAAATGGTTTTAATTAAAAAGCACGTTAGTTCCCACTACTATGCAATGCAATATATATATTAGCAGCACAAAACTTTTAAGACATTGTATTACCTGTACAACCCAGCAACGTCATTCAGCGTCCCATCCTTGTTCATTACATTGAGTATAGGCAGACCAAGTTTTCGAGCAAGAAGGTAGTCGTTGTGATCATGGCCAGGGCTTATCTTTAATACTCCAGTTCCAAATTCTTTATCAACATACTGCCACATCACCAATACCCAGTGTTTGGGATATTATGTCAAATTGACTTGTAAATAAATGTAGTAATGCCTCAATAGATGATCAATTACACAATCCATTTAGAACATAAGAATCAGATATTAAATGCAGTGTTCATACAATTACAAATAAGTTAAGACAAAGCTTCTGCTTAATGAGGCCAGGCTTGAGTTCTTCTTAAGGTGTCAAATTGATTTTAAATGCTAACAAATAAAACATATATGTTTGAGCTTGACATCCATTAACAAAATCAACCCGGACTTTGTTTATGAGGCCACCAAGCCATTAAGCCTATGCCAATTACAAATTTAATTAGATGCTCATTTCCTACTGTACCTCTTCCCCAATTTACATTTAAAACTTGAATCTTCTTAGTTTATGTAGTAGAAAACAAAATAAGGGAGGGCCGTCATAGCAAAAGTACACATGATTGTGTATAAAAGTTAGAAAAAATTGTTATAGAAACTAAGGGAGGAACCTATATGACAAGCTGACATCGCTTAACAATAATCACAGAGCCTTATGAGGAATCTAAATGCCAGTTTTAATGCGAACAGCCTTCATCTTCAAAAAGTAAAGAACCCTATATTCAAGGCTAGCAATTAATGATAACAAAGATTATAGCTTATAGGACTACTAATTTCCAATTCCAAGGATCACCTAAAATTGCCAAACTTATAGTTCTTTATGTTATTTTGGTTATACAAGAAAAGAAATCCCTCAGTTCAATCAAATCTGCACATGTATTTATCACTTATTTAATCGTTGGACCAATGTACTAAAAAACATATGTAAAAAAATTGGCATGTGGATCATTACCTTGTCAGAGATGATAGGTACATGACGACCATATGTCTGGGGAACAATAGCGTTCATTCCTACGTATTTGGAATAGCGTTCATCCTGTATGAAACAGTAATAGATTCATTATTAAGGAAACTTTTAAGATTTCCAACAGCCTGTAATTTAGCTTAGAATGTTATGCAACATGTAGGAAGTATATTGTTAATTAGAAACTTGGCAGTTTCCAAATAATAAAATTTCTCTTATCTTTTCTCCTCTCAAAATTTGACTATCTGTCTCTCTACTTATAGGTATTCCAGTGACATCTGCAGTCGAGCCAGCAGGTCTATGGACTCGTGGATCCGACTGAATTGGAACTGGGAAGTTATGAACATATTCGTGGCCAGTAACCACCTTCTTATTATTTCTTTTCTACTGCTTTTCTTTCTTACTAGTCAGTACCGACTCATCTTGTTTGCTTCCTTAGTTCCTTTATTATCACTTTTCAGATTCCTCTTCCCAAGTGTCATTTATTATTTTCTTCATTGCGGACTGTGTGATTGCTTTTGTTTCTATTTCTCTTCCCAAATAATACTAGGGGCAGTGCTCATTGAAAATTATTTGAAAGAGTGTTTTTATATATCTAATTTATATGTAGCCTGCTCTTTGTTATAATTTGTAATCTCATTATACTATTGTGAATAATGTATTTTATTAGTTGAAATTCTGAAACTGTACATCTAAATGCACTATGTAAAATGGACACCTTGTCCTGATGATCCTCATGTACGCTATGGATGGAAAAACAAACAGAATCTCAAAACCATAAATTCTTTTTCTAGAATACCCTGAAGCCTTTCTACTATGAAGATTGGGGATAGTTAGGCAGTAAAAAATATTCTATTTTCTTGCTCTTGACGCTACAGAAAATACATGACTTTTCAGTTATCAATATCCATGGATTAAGAGGGTATTATCTGTTACAGACATAAATCCTAGAAATTTTGATTTTATTAAGACATATCTCTTCATTTAGCTTATACTACTCTTTCAGAATAAATAAGATTTAAAATTCAATCTTATTTTCATAGAGTAAAAAAATATGTGGTCCATCCCTAAGATGCAAATCTAAATACAATCAAACTTACCTCAGGATGCACTGCCAGAGCAGTATCACCAAATAAAGTCTCTGGCCGCGTTGTTGCAATAGTCAGATAATCGCTCCTAGAGATATCCAGATATAAAAGATTCTCAAAATTTCAGTATAGAGTACAGCCGGTCAATAAATCCAAAAAAAATGCCACTTACAAAAGGGAAAAGATATAACTTCTCAAGCATTCAACATAAGCATATTTTTTGGTTTTTAAGTTCTAATTCTAATATATATACATACATTATATATATATGTGTGTGTGTAGATATATATATGCCATTGCTACATAAATATGTAAATATTTTCAATTACAAAATACTCCCAGCTCCAAAAATCCTACCAAAGTTACCATAAAATTATTGTGCTACCAGTAATGATGATCTTAATCAATTCAGACCTGATCCTTTTTCAACCCCTCCAAAACCCTTGGAAAACCAACCCTTCTTTTTGAAGTCTTCTCAAACAAGGTTTTTGGAGTTCCAAACTTTCCTTAAACCCCAACCCGTTCACACTTTATTTGTTGAAAAGGGAGTATGAGTAGATAAAAGGTGACCATTAAGTGTCCCTCTACTAGCAATAAAAAGAAATACATAAATGAGTACATACATTATAGGCTGGGGAAAGTCTAAGAGCTCTTATTATTACTTTTTTTTTTTGAGACAAACTCTTAGTATTACTTTAACCACAAAATCAAGATATACACCAAAAATGGTAAATAGACTTTAAGAAAAAGGGAATATCATAACAATTTAATATGGCTTCTAACTCATTTTACTCCTTTTATAAGCATAAAAAATAAAACACGACTGTTAAGAAATTACCTTGAACCTCCAGCAACACGGTACTTGATATAATACAGAAAGCCTGGTTCTTCTGAATATTCAACTTCCTGTAACATGATAAAATGTGAATATGAAGTAAAATAAAAGAGTAATGTTATATGTACATTAAAAATAAGGTGAACCAAAGAGGCAATAAACCAGTTTATGCAGATTACCAAGTCAGAGACAGCAGTCTGCAAGTTAGGAGACCAATTGACCATGTAGGAGCCTGCAAAAAACATTGAATGCCTCAAATACAAACAAAACTGTATAGCCAGCTCATAATGAATAATTTTTTTTCTTTTTTCCCCTCACTGAAACATAATTTGTGAAAATTGGACGATGTATGAAGTAGACATATAGCTCTAAATCTTGTATATCACGAAAAAAATACTAACAGAGAGCCGATGACAGTATGTCGAGTCGGAAAAAGTTATGACCTTTTCCTACGGGGCATTGGCTAAATTTGCACATCCAACAAAAGACATAGATATTTACCGATATGATTTCTTAACTTTGGGCGAAGTGTTGAAATATTATGGTTATATTGAGAGGATAAATGTTCTTAAATGGAAAACTGAATTCCATCAAAATTAAATTTAAGTACCTCCACATGTTATTAAAAAGCTAATTCAAACTTTAAACCATAGGAGCTAGTAGAAGAACCAACTAGAGAACACTAATGATGAGCAATTTTCATCATTGATTACACAAACAATGCAGGCTTAGAGGTGTTCAGTTAAAGTGCCATAAAGCTGGTCCCGAAGACTTGCGAGAAAATACTAGTCTAGGCGACCTTTTGTATTATATATTAAGACCTATTTGGTCAAAGAAAATATTATAACAGTGCAAGAAGTTTACAAAATCTGAAAGTTACCATATAATATTAGCATTTTGTTTCCAATCCCCTCCAAGTTTTTAATCGATATTGCACTTTTAGCTCATTACAAGGTGGTGTAATAGGCAAAAATTTCGGTTTATTGTCTGATACATTTACATATATTGCTATAAAATTATATATTGTATGGTCTATGATACATGTATTGTAATATCAAGTAAGGATGCAAGGAAATCCTCCTCCTTAAACTAAAAATAGGTATATGCAGTTAAAAAATTTCATATTGCCTGCACTAAATTAACACTTCTATTTGAGACATATACTACACAGACAGACTTACTACATGCCGCTAGGCTACACTCCCTCCCAAGCCTAGGAACACCTACAGCTATATGGAACTTAGAATTGTGTAATATGCTACTTCAGTAAGAAAAAGGTTGAACGAGTAAAGGCCAATAGGGAGAAAGAATTAAAATCCATGTGTGAGAAGTATCATTTTTTCTGCTCGTATATTACTTGTAAAAAAAGATCCCACTAACATAAATTCAAGTAGTCTGCGTGGTCCATCCATTTACAACTCTTCACTCTACATTGGAAAAGCTGTGGCTGAAACTCACCACTTAGACAAGGATAGCAGTACCAAATACAACATTTTAATGTGGAAAAATCAAAATGGCAAAAATGAAGGGTATTAGACTCTTCAATGTACACATTTCCATCTGGATAACTCATTTTCCATATAAATTAGGCACACATAGTCACTAAAGCCTCCTACATATATCAAATTACAACTTAAAATATTTAAAAAGTACATCATTCATTCCAAGCACCTGCACGGAGTGAAAAAAATTTTAAGTACCAAAACATTAGAACTAATGGGTTGTTCCAAATCATTTTGTCTTTGCTAGGTCAGCGGAACTCATAAAGACTGTTCCTCTTCTCCACAAATCCTGTCCCTATATTCTAATGAATTCCTCTCATACTANAAAACTTCCAATCAGTTATTGGTCAGTTATGAGTGGTTATTAAGACCTGATCTAGTCAGAAATCAGTCCCTGGTGGTTACTAGCAGTTAATATAGATAGTTATTATTACTTATTAAAAATAGAACAACCTATAGGAGGTTGTCAAGTGTCTCTAATCAGTTAAATGTTCTAGGATTGTCTATATATATGTAAGCAGTCATTGTACTTCTGATTATTATGTTATTATGAAGAAAAAGCACAGACTCTTTTTCAATGTTCTTGTTGATTCTATACTACTGAACTAGAATTGTGCGACGTGATCGACAATTCAACACTTCTGCTACGCCAATTGGTTTCAGAGCCTTGTTTTCTCCTGGTCTGATGGCTATCAATAGTGGTACTAGGGGTGAGAGGGATGATTCTGACGTTGCTCGAAGAACCCTCGACATGGTTGAGCGGCTAGTAGAGTCTCAAACGCAAACCCAGCGCCAAATTGAGACCTTAGTAGCGGGTTTAACCAACCTTACGAGGAAAACAACCCAACCTGCGTTTCGGGGTGGAATTCATGGCTTTCGTAGGGAAGATCGTTCGCAAAACCAGCGAAACAATGTGAAAACAGTTGTTAGGACGGGAAATACACAGAATGTGATGCATGNTGTGACGAACACAGAATGTGATGCATAGTGGTGATTCCTGTGACGAAGAATTGGAAAACATGGCAGAAAATCCAAGAAGTAACCAATAGAGGAACAATTTTCAACAAGATGGTTATAACCGCGAGAAAGGGAATGACTTTAAAGTCAAAATGGATTTACCTTCTTTCAATGGTCAACTTCACATGGAATGTGATGCATA
>PHNY01112029.1:356-12062 GCA_003724115.2 Anethum foeniculum | reverse complement strand
CTGAATTTAAAAACAATGTCAATTGTAAATGTGTGACTCTGTCAAAATTTAACATAGTTGAACCAAAATTGCAATTAGCATAAACATATAAATAAATAAGCAGAACAAGACCAAACACACTACCTAAACATTTTTGAAGGCAAGCAAGCGGGGGTTGTTAAATATGCAGGGGGCACGCCACAGATTTAGATGAAAAATAGGTTTCTCATTCTTTGATATATTTTTTACTTTCTTCTTTATTATATTTCGTTGCAAGCATTTTTCCAGGTAACATTCAATGTCCATCCTACATAGAACTATAATATAACATATATATATTAATGAAGAACCCATACATTCTATTCTGCAAATGCTACAAGGTTAATAACATACCATGTTGGCTTCTCCAAGATAGGATCTTCCGTTTCTCAAATTTGAACTCCATCTTCAACTAGAGGTTATGTTATGCTCTGACACTACCCCATTTCATGGAAATCTAAAAAACAATCCACCATTTCCCGGTCTTCATCTGAAGCTGAACACTGCCATGGTTTCTACGGCATCAGAAGTCACTTGGCTTGTTCGTCTTCTCGAGGAACCTGGTGTCACCAATCTTAAACCAATAACTTTGTATTGTGATAACAAGTACGCTATACACATTACAAAAAATCCAGTGGTCCATGAGCGTACCAAACATATACAGCTCGACTGTCATTTTGCACGTGACAAAGTACTCGAAGGTCTCCTAAAGTTGTCATATTTACCTACAAAACACCAGCTTGCTGACATTCTTAAAAAGATAATGCCTTCCCCTTAGTTTAAAGAGTTACTTTCTAAGCTGGGAATGTCCAATCCTTCACCTGTTTCGGCTTCTCCAGTTCCCACCTTGAGGGGCGAGGGGATATTGGTTAATAGCAGTCTAACTCAGCATATCATTTCTGAGCTATTATTTATCCACCTATAGAGTTAGAGCTTGCTATGTAGGATAACATACTATGTCTTCTTATGTGCTTTCTGTTATCTGTATATAATGAGTGAGATGTTATAATAGTCGAGATGTTGTATTTGATGAAGAAAGCTCTTGGGACTGGAGCAACTCACAAGAAGATTATAATTTCTTCCCATTTATTGATGATGAAGAAAGTGAAGAAAATTATGAGCAAAATATCTCTCCTCCCACATCACCACGAGCAATGAGCGATAAAATTAAGTCATTCATCTTCTTCAAGTGATAGTGATGAGACACCGCTAAGGCTTTATAGAAGTTTTGAAGAAATATATGATGAAACGGAAGAGATTCCCGCCATTTCGGACTTAACCCTTTTTTGTCTTGTAGCAGACACCGAACAACCAAGCTTCAAATAAGCTGTGCAAGTTGAAAAGTGAAAGACATAAGAGTTAGTAACACTTCCAAAAGGACAAAAAGCTATAGGTATGAACTAGATTTATAAGAAGAAGAAAAATTCCCAAGGAATGGTTGAAAAATATAAGGCAAGATTGGTGGCCAAATGTTACAATCAAAGATATGGAGTGGATTATGATGAGGGTTTTTGCCCCCGTTGCAAGAATAGAGACTATAAGGCTAATAATAGATGTAAAATCCGCCTTCTTGAATGGAGTTCTTAAAGAAATCGTGTATGTGGAGCAACCTTTGAGATACATCATCAAAGGACAAGAAGGAAAAGTATTAAAGTTAAAGAAGGCCCTATATGGGTTGAAACAAGAGCAAAGATTTTGGAATAGTAGACTTGACAAATACTTCCAAGCTCAAGGATTTTACAAATGTCCACATGAGCATGCTCAATATGTCAAGGTTACTAAAAATGGAGAAGTTTTTCTTGCGTGCTTGTATGCGGATGATTTATAATTGCAGGCAATAGTCCACGTTTGTTTGAGAAATTTAAGCAAGACATGGAAAATGAGTTTGAGATGACCCATATTGGGCTTATGTCATACTATAATGGCATTGAAGTGAAGAAAATGAATGATGGAATAATAATATCACAATGGAGCTACACAAGGGAGATTTTGAAGAAGTTCAAGATGGAAAATTGTCAAAGCGTTAGCACCCCCGTTGAATGTGGCACAAAGTTGTCAAATTTTCAAGAATGTGAGAAGGTGGATCCCACCTACTTTAAAAGTATTATCGGAAGTTTGAGATACTTCACATGCACGAGAGCCAACATACTTTATAGTGTTGGATTTGTTAGTCAATATATGGAGACTCCAACAACAACACACTTGAAGAAGGCAGCAAGGATTCTTCGTTATCTTAAAGGTACGATTAATTATAAATTACAATATAATCATTCTAACGAGTTCAAACTTGTTGGTTATTGTGATAGTGATTGGGCCGGTGACATTGATGAACGAAAGACTACCACCGGATATGTGTTCTTTATGAGTGATACATTTTTCTCATGGAGTTCAAAAATGCAACAAATTTTACCTTATCTACTTGTGAAGCGGAATATGTGGTGGCATGCTCTTGTGTTTTTCAAGCTATATCGTTAATGAGAGTTTTGGAGGAGCTCAACATGCCACAGAATGAGTCCACGCAAATATTGGTTGATAACAAGTCAGCTATAGCTCTGGCGAAAAATCTGGTGTTTCAGGAACGGAGCAAGCATTTTGACAGAAAATGCCATTATATTCGAGAGTGCATTGAAAGAAATGAGGTGAAGGTCAACTATGTGAAGTCCTAAGATCAAATAAGTGACATATTTACAAAGCCTCTTAAAAGTGACATTTTCAAAAAAAATTGGAGCCTAATCCGGATAGTCAAAATTAAGGGGGTGTTAAAATAAAATATAATTTTGACTATAAAAGTAATTGAAGTGTGTCAGTTGTTCTAGATTATTGTTGATACATGTATTTTTATGTTCCATGTATGAGTCTAATCTCAAGAACTATCCATAGAATGTGCTAGTGTGTCTTTTGAAGTCTTGCATTTAAGCAATAGTCTTTTGGAGTCGAGCAATTTAGTAAGTGTCTAGATCTTTCCATGGAGTCCTATGTAAACCCTTGTACCAAATCATTTCTGACCAAGTCATTTTCAAGCACTATACTTTGTAAAAAATATCTCTTCTCCTAAATATTTGAGCTGTGTGAGTTTGAGTGAAATCCTTGCTTCCAACAAGAGAGAGAGATATAGAGTTAGTTAGTTGATAGATAGTGTTAGATACATGTTTGTAAATACAGTCTTCCCTTTCAATGATGTACAAGCTTTCTTGATCATCTCCATGAATGTTTAGTACGTTTACAACTCTAGATCAATAAAACTAATAGATTATCCTGCTCTCCATGAACCTATACATAAATAGACAAATTTTCAAACATACCAACTAGTACCATCTGGATGTAATTAAACTATTTTAAGCAAGAAGAAAGATCTCACATACTACTAAATATAGTTGTTTAATACTTAATAAAATGACCATGTTTTCAAGTCAGAGTACTAAAGAAGTCTATTCTAAGGACAGCACAAAGATTATGTACAGTCTCACAAATTCAAGGACCTTATTTAACCTCTCATTCTGCCCTACAAAAAAAATGGACAGTGATTCTCTTATTGGTCTACTGAGCACATCCAGTGTCATTTTATAAGAAACTTTGCCTTTTATTTTGTAGTTCTTGATGTTGAGCACGAAATTCTTCTAATTTCTTCCATAATTAATCAGACTCGTCAATGGCAGGGCTCTGCCTTGTCAGTAGTCACTGCAATTTCACCATATATCTTTTGTATTTGAAAGTACACTAGAGAATCTTTGATTCTCTAATCTTTTCGCTTCTATAGTTGTTCTAGTGCTGGTGCTATAACTGAAAGTTGTTCCTCCCTAATTGTTCCTGAGCTCATATATTATCAGGCTGCAAAGGAAGCAGGACACTACAATGTATCTAGATGGGGACCAATTGACATATTCTAGAAGTATAAACTGATGTCTATCGTATTGTGTGTGAACTGTATTATTTGTATATATAGGAAGAGGTATTGCAATTATCTATCAGACAAGTGAAGAAGATGCTAACTTATAATTCCAATAAAAGTTCTCTATCCTAGAGTATTAAAAGATGATATTTGTTCTCTCTCCTAACTAAAAACTGCCATTAACATATAACTAGAAAGGAGAACTAGAGGAAACACGCTGCCTATATACAAATTAGTAAAATTTATACAACTCGAGGCAATGTCACTTGTTTTTGAAGACAAGAAAGCAGGGGTTGTTAAATATACAGGGGTAAAGCCGATTAAGATTAGATTAATAATAGGTTTCACTTTCTTATTTGATCTCATTTTTGCTTTCTTCTTTAATATTTTGTGTTGCAAGCATTTTCCAGGATAACATTCAAAGTCCATCCAATATAGAAGTATAATATTGCATTGATATTAAGGAAGAAACCGTACAATCTGCAAGTGCTGCAAGAGAGGATCTTTCGTCTATCGAATTTGAACTCCATCTTCGAAAGTGGCTGGAAAGAAGGTTCTTTTAATTATCACCATTTCCATTTTTTATGTATGAAGTAACAACGAATGTGTTAAATTAAGGTCTAATTCTTATTTTTTTGGAAAATTAAGCATGTGAACTTTCAGAATTTGAAAATGATGTGGTGATCGTAATTTAGGGTTTCTCCATATTAATCCCTTAATCCTAACTCATTAAGTTAATCCCATATATATGTGTGTGTGTTTGAGTGTGTATCGATGATGTGGTGACTGTAATTTAGAGATTCGTGTACTATGTAACATTGATTAGGTTTGATGTACTAGGTTTTAATGTATTGTTTATGGTCTCTAATTCGTACCTATAATTAATGCTTGTTTACTGAACTAGCTTTAATTTGTATGTACTAGTGTATGCTTAATTTAGGTTTTAATGTATAATTATGATTCAGGGGTTTTACATTCTTTAAACAAATTTAGTGTTTTTGTTTCAATGATAGAGATAATACGAATCCTGAAAATGTGAAATTTCCTCGTTTCATGCCAATGATCATTCCCGGCCCAGCGTTGCCCAATAAAATGGTATTTGTTGTAACAATATTTATTTGTTAAAAATTACAATGTATTTTGCGACTCATTTTGGGGTATTATTAGATTGAATTTGTACATAACATACCTAAATTTTTTTAGAGCTTTATGGTGATGAGATGCCGAAATAAGTTAAAGTTCAGTTTCCAAATGGGGTGGAGAACTCGCGTTCGTTTCAATAAGGAAGAAGCGGTTTTTAATAATATCCTATCTTTTTATAAAACAGATTTTGGTATATGTTTAGTCATTAGGTTAATGAAATCTTCATTGTCAATGTCTTGATAGAGAGTTTTGAATTGATTGTGTATGGTTCCTCTTGTGAAGGTAATTTTTCGTCAATTATTAACTTACTTTTTGGTAATATTTTCATTTTTATTGTTTCTTTGGTATATGTTTGTTGTATAACGATCTGTATTTTTGTATTATTAAATAAATAAAAAATATTATTATTCACTTAGCCATGTGCCATGTTAAGTACCAATTATATGCGATTCGGATGTATTTCAGAATTATTATTATGATTAATTGTTGAACTGTATTATTGTATTTTTGTTTTATATGGAGCTATTACTAGTGATTAAGTTTCATAAATATGAATATCATTTTTAAAAATTATTTTTATGAATTTACAATTTTAATAAATATCTATAGGAATTTATAAAATTTAGAAAATAATATTTCATTAATTATTTAGCTCTAAATGATTTTTCTGTTGGTATTTAATTGTAAATTTAATATTAAATTCAAAAATGTTTTAAAAATTATGAAAATTTTATTTCATTAGTTTTCAAATATATCAGGAATTTTAAAACTATTTTGAAAAGTTTCCGGGTTATTTTCACCCACAAATTATATCGTTAAATAAATTTTGGTTCACCAACTAAACGTGGCAGGACACGTGTCTAAATTATATCCTTTGTTATTCTAATTTATTTGATAAAAACAAAATTTTCAATCTCTCTCCTGTTCTCTCTTCATCTCTCTCGTCTCTCCTCTTCTCTCTCTCGGTAAACAATCAACACCATCACTTTTGCTGGTTTTCTTTGATTAAAGAATCAATTTCGAGTCTCTTTCACCTCTGTTCTTCGATTCTAGCCGGGCTGCATGTATAGACACGTGTATGGTCCGATTTCTTGAGACCCATTTCGGGTCGGATTAGGAATCCTTCGATCCACCTGCGTTTTTGGACTCAATTCGAGTCTTTTACACCTCCTGCCCCTCGATTCTTGTTCGTATGTGTGTACAGTTGTATGTACAACTCATTTTCTTGTAGAACCCTTGCAGGTCAGGTTCGGGTTCTTTGTTTTGCTTCGAGTTGTGACGAAAACAGTTTACTATTGCGATTGTTAATGCTAATTGGCGAAGTTCTCGGTCGGAAACCCATTTTATAACGACGTGTATTTTTGTGTTGTTAAATAAAAAAAATATATTTTTATTCATTCAGCCATGTGCCGTGTTAAGTTCCAATTATATGTGATTCGGATGTATTTCATAATTATTATTATGATTATTTGTTGAATTGTATTATTGTATTTTTGTTTTATATGGAGCTATTACTAGTGATTAAGTTTCATAAATATGAATTTTATTTTTTAAAAACTTATTTTTATGACTCTACAATTTTAATAAATATTTATAGAATTTTATAAATTTAGAAAATAATATTTCGTTAATTATTTAACTCTAAATGATTTTTCTGTTGGTATTTAATTGCGAATTTAATATTAAATTCAAAAATATTTTAAAAATTATGAAATTTTTATTTTATTATTTTTCAAATATTTCAGGAATTTTAAAACTATTTTGGGAATTTTTCGGGTTAGTTTCACCCGTAATTTTTATCGTTAAATAACAGCGCGGAACAGACCAGGCGTGCCAAGGGGTTACGTGTCAATTAAAATTAAGCTACGTGTTTAATTTCTTTATCCTCAACATAAACGTGGCAGCTGCACATTTTTTTCAATTGATTAAAAAAAAGGAAAAAAAGAAAAACACAAAAACAAACAACCAAAAACATCAATCTCTCTCTCGACCTAACTCTATCTCTCTCGCTCATCCTCCTCTCTCTCGGTAAACCCTCCTCAACGTCTTCCTTGCTGGTTTTCTTTGATTAAAAACTCGATTTCAAGTCTCATCCATCTCTATTCTTCGATTCTGGTCGGGCTGTGTGTATAGATGCATGTATTGTCCGTATCAAAGAGACCCATTTCGGGTCGGGTTTGGAATCCTTTGATCCACCTGCGCTTTTGGACTCAATTCGAGTCTTTTATATGACGCCCTCCAAATCCGGGGTCTAGATTTGGGAGTCACTAACTGCTACACAATAGTATACACAGCGGAATAAAATAAGAAATATGACCCCTGCATGCAAAACTGGATCAAGCACAATTTATAATATGAAACAGACACTACTGAAAACCATTATGTTATTACAAACCACAAACCTAGTTAGGATAACCTCGATAAGAAGTTACACTAACAATTCTAAGTGTAGTTAAGTTTTACACACTAATTTAAAACTTTATATTATTACAAACCACTACAGTACTATTCACACGACTCCACTGTCGCTTACCAGCTCTAGAAGGTGGATCCTAAAAACCTGAGGGGGTGCGGAAGGCACCCTCTTCCTGGCGGTATGCCGAAGAAGGGGCATAGTCAGATCTAGCTGAAATGCTCAGCAAGTAATAAATAACCGATGCTCGAAATGCGAATAACCACAATGCTGTAATATCTGAAGATAAGAGATAAACAACAATATATGAACAGTAAATAAAGCTGTCATAAGCTTAAACAGTAAACGACAAATTTTTAGATTGAAGTCTTTCTCCGACGGACGTACTATCACTGCTGATCAGATCCCTGTGATAGCACCAGACCCTGCTTCGTAGAAGCAAGTCCAAAAACATAGGTACCAAATAAAAGGTAACATATTGGCCTTTGGCAAAAGTGGTATTATAATTATTTCATATAACACCTAGTCCTCGCTGGACCGCCGTCAACGGCCACTTACGCAAACAATCCAATCCATAAAACATTTTTCCTTAAGGTGTCAAATCAAAAAGACCTCCTTATATTAATAACTCCCCATTTCATATGGTCCGGAGTACTCACAACAACTGATGCCGAAATAACTAGAATCAATAGTTATTCGCTAGCTCAACAACAATATTCCCTTGTATAGATCACAACTGGGATAGTATATTCATTCACTATCTATCCGAAGAAAGAATTACTTTCTAGTAGAGCAAGTAGTAGAAATATATGAAATCAATAATCCATGGATTATCTGACAATGATATCTCACAGGAGTATTTTATAAAACCATTTCAAATTTTGAGAATATAAACATTCATCTATTCTGAGTTGAGAATAGGATAGGGGTACATTCCTGGTATGCACAAACTGGTAGTAACTCTGTCTAGCACTTTACTGCACTCCTGGGCTCTCGATTCTATAAACAAAAGTACTATTTTAATCCAACAGACCAAACTCAATTGATGGATCTAAACGACTCGACAGTTAACACTTACGTACCCGATTGTTTATAGCTGAGCATGACATTTAATCATCTGAATAGGTAACAGATTTTTCACATAGCACGTAGGCATGTTATCCACATAACACATAACTGAGATCGATATACGATTTAGTTTGGCATTTTTAAAATTGGAATCGGGTCAAAATATGAATTTTTTGTCCATAACTAACTCAGAAAGGATTGTAAAATACTTGACCTTTTGACATGAAAGGAATTGGATCTCGAAAGTATTTTTAATGAAAACGGAATATTTTTCTGAGTCCGTAGACGTTTGTTTCCATAAAAGCGGACCAACTATCTATTTATTACGAATAAAATGAGAATAATTCAATTAATAATATTATTAATTGATTATTCGACATTTCATAAATTTTTAAAAGTTGAAAATAAATTTTAAAGTATTATTTAACTCAATTATAAGTAAATCTATTTCATTTAACTATTTATAAATAAAATTAATTTATTAAATGAATGAATGAATGAATTAATTAATTAATTAATGAAAATGATTTATAAATAATTAAATCAAATATTGATTATTTGAAAAGTAATTTAGAAACTAGTTTCTGAAATTAAAATAATTTTCAGGAATTAAAATAATTTAGTTAATTATTTAAAATAATTAACTAAATTAGATTTTAGAATTAAAATTTGATTATTTTTGGAATAAGGAAAATGACTTTTGATTAAAAATTTAATCAAAAATCACTATGCCATAAATGACTTTCTACAACATTTAGAACGTGTTGCCAAAGCCCCAAAAAGTGTTCCAGAACATTGATAATTTCCAACAGCAACACTTTCCTGATGTTAGTATTTTCGCCGTTGCCGTAGGGGTCAATGGCAACACTTTGGTAATCTAAGACAATAGCACAAATTGTGTTGCAGAAATGGTGCACATTATCAAAAAAATGGGCCCCACCTGCCATGTGGCGCTCAGAATGGTCCCACTATCTGGTGTGGGGCCCACATGTGGGTCCTAGGGAGGTGGGGCCCACAAGTGAGGCCCGCATGTGGGACCTACAAGTGCCACATCAGCAGCTGTGGGACCCACCAGTGCCACGTCAGGTGTGGGGCCCACTTGTGCTATGTCAACAGGGGTGGGGCCCACATGTGGGACCCACCAGTGCTACGTCGACAGATGTGGAACCCACCGGTGCCACGTCTGCAGGGGTGGGGCCCACATGTGCCATGTCAGCAGGGGTAGGGCCCACATGTGGTACCCACCAGTGCCACGTCAGCACATGTGGGGCCCACCTGTTGCAACATATTTTTGAGCAAATGACACACTTTTTTGCAAGTACTGCAACAATTTTTATACAGTATTACAACATTTTTTATACAGTATTACAACTGTTTTTGTACAGTATTGCAACATTTTTTTACAGGTACTGCAACACTTTTGTATTGGAAAAATTTGAAATACAGAATCTATATATATAAATGCCCAGTACAACCAATCCAGCCAACTATAAGAGTGTCTCCAAACACAATATTGAACCAAGTACGAAAGCATTTCTAAACACAATATTCAACCAACAAGATCAACATGTACGTAATATTTTTCAAACTAGTTACGCGCAACCTTTTACTAAGTATTTAATAACTAGACTAGTAGCATAAGCAGATTGGCTTCAATGCGTGGTTTGCAGCTCCTTGTTCTTGTACCTCTTGTCTTGAAGAAATTTCTTAATGGCAACAGCTTTACCGTTCTCTAAGCATTTTGCCTATAACAACCATGTAAAATATCAGACTTATTCATCAAGTATATTAAGTATATGCCGCTACATAAAATAGTATTTACAACCCCATCATCCCTGTCCCCTTCCATAGGTAATCTAAGTATATTAAATTACATATGTACTGCTACCCATTCTCTTTCCTTTTACATACTAAGGAACACTACATCTAATCTCTAAGTACATTACAATTACATGGACATATATATTAAAGAAAGCAAACGAAAGTACGTTAAAATTCACAAATAATTACGGATAAAGGCAGAATATGCGCCTTAGCAAAGGCACAATAACTAAAGTATCCAGGCCACCAGAATATGCAAGAACCACTTTATTCAATTTTCCACACAGTAGTTTTTTCTGTCTCTTTATCACTAGCCGAAACAGCTTGAATTCCTGAATATGTCAAGAAACAACAATATGAACAAATCAATAGTCAGAGGTTAACACATAAAGCAACTCCTTTGTGACGTACATAAAATAGGACAAGGAAGCATCTGTCCCAAACAAATACATACAAAACAGAATCCCCTAGGTTAATACTTGATAACAAATATAGTGTGTCCCTTGCAAGTTAATGTACACTGAAACTCTAAAAAACTTACAGAACTTGCAATAACATAGCGTAATTATGACACCTCTGCCAGCCTCCTGGCCAATGATATTAAGGAGATAAAGATTAGACAGAAACATGTCAATTCAAATAGCTGTTGCACAAATGCAAGACACCATTAAGAGGAGAAAAGGATACTAACTATCAGTATTAGTATCCACATGCCTATAGACTATGTCATTAGGATTGCCAATTAAATATTTACGTTAATATTTCATATATCAATAATAATCCGGACATAAAGTTTAGATGGGAATATGTCAATACAAATATGTGTCCCAGAAATAAAAGATACTAGCCCGATTGTCTGAGAAAGGGCGTATGTACAATAGTGTTACTATCCATGTGCATAGCATCATCAAAATCACCAAGGTCTCACTTTAACTGGTTTATATTAGTTCGCTTGCCTAGGGATCAAAATACAAGACTCCCATAACACCAATATAAACAGGTTGAACACATACTAAGAGCATTAACGGAAATTAGGCATTGACTTTAAGCTGGTAAGAAAACAGTAATGCATAACTCCGCAATAATAACGTAACAAAACCAAATAATCCATAGAAATTACTAGGTTTAACTAAAAATTATAGTAAAAAAACTGTGTAGTTTTCGTAATTATAAAATCGAATACAATGAACAAAAAGCAAAATTAGCAAAGAGCAAATCAAACTCAAGGTAAACCAAATAAGATGAGGATTTTCAGGAAGGACTGTGACTTATACTGTAATGTGATAGAAAAGTAAACCAAACTCTCGTCTAACAAAGAGCAAAATTACCTAATAAACTCAAGGTCAGGGACAAC
>PHNY01111963.1:8571-21652 GCA_003724115.2 Anethum foeniculum | reverse complement strand
AATGTTGGCAGAGGGTTGTGTTGCCTTTATATATATATATATATATATATATATATATATATATATATATATATATAGATTTTATAGGTAGGTATATCGTCGTAAAGTTGACATGGGGTTGACACCCTCTTATATAAACTTTGAATAATGATGATTCTATCGCCTAATGAAAGTTGGTTCGTGACGCTTGTGCGGCGATGCTATAAGTAGATCATTTAGGTTTATTCTTGTAAAGTCGATTTGGAGGTTGCGCCCTCTTATATAAAAATTTGAATGACGGTAATTGTATCAGCCTAATTAGTCGTTGTTGATCATCTCCTAGGAGATTTGTGCGGCTAGTTTTCGCTTGACCGGTTGGGTTGAATCCCGTTAACTATTGTACTCCTTCAAAAAAATTACATTTTAATTATAAATATATCTATTATTTCTTTTATATGTCAACATAACTTATTTAATAATTTAACAATTTATTATTATGCTATATTACTGCTAAAAGTTTTTTTTATATGGGAATTGAAAATTGGACCCCCAGTGTTAAAAAAATTTAACATTCAATAACCACTAAAGCAAAGCACATTTTGTTAAATATTTCAAAATCATTAACTACATGCAAGTAGTCTGTTTGCTAAATTCCCTTTGGTATTGTAACATTATTTAATTAGGATAAAATTTATCATACACTTTTTTCTTTTTAATAAATTAAAATATATATCATTTAAATTATATCTTATGTATAATGATTATGATTAAATCTATATGAATATAATATTATTACAAAATAAAAAATATTATACTCCATATCATTGCCACCATACTTTCTGCCACTTACAAAATACAAAAATCAAATCATAATCTCCAAAAATTACACCATCACTATCACTACTATCACCATACAACTAGTAACCACCAAATCACCAATTTCAAACTATAGTAACAAAATTTTTAATTCAAATCACAAAAATTTGAAATCAAGTCACTAAATTTTTTGAACCAAAATTTTCTCAAAAAATAAAATTTGAATAGTTGGAGGTCTGGTTTGGATCGGGATTCACTTATAACTACTATATTTATAGTAGACTTTGTTAGTATAATCTTTCACCTCTATTGTCTTCATATTCATTATCACCGTTATAACCACCAAATTACCTCACCATTCATGAAATCTTAATTCCCCCATTATCGAAGTTAAACGTAGCAGGAAGTGAACCAAGAAGCTCGTAGACCATATGTCGTAGCTCCTCAACCGGGCGACTACCGAATGAGGAAATAACCGGACGATTAGAAGTAGGTAGGCCGAGGATGAAATATACATCCTTTAGCGTGATAATGGTCTCACTAGCTGGGACGTGAAATGTGTGTGTCTTAGGCAACCATCTATCCAGAAAAGATGTGATCAAATCAGCGTCGTGTTTAAAATGACCAATAAGGTACACTCTCTCCAAACCAATGCTCCTAATGGCCCTAAGCACTGGTTCTGGAGGTGCAATCTTCCGTACAGTACTCCAGTAGGTCCTACGAAGGCGTAAATCACTCGACTTCTTCACTAAAAAAAACCAGTTAACAGATTGGCAAGTTAAACTAAAATTTTACATATACACGTGCTCGCGATAAATGTAAATATTTTATACCTCTCCATGTTCTATACGAGAAGACCAAGTCAAGGACAAGCATGTCTACTGTCTACCAGTAAAGTCTATATGCTTATTCGAGTGAAGGTTCAATGAGCATTCTCTACCTATCGTATGCTGTATTTAATTGTAGAAACTATCACCAAGTCAAACTTTGTGTATGTCTGTCCGGTGTGTGCTACTGAAACATCAATCTCATCCATGTGGGGGATTGTTGGAAAATGTGGGCTTTAGCCCCACATTGTCAAGTCGTTTTGAGCTGTACTTGAGTGGATGAATGTTGCGTGTGGGCAACGGGTGACACTTGGAATGTGTTCTCCTTCGTGAGAGCTTTCCGAGGCACTTTGAAACACTCAAAATAGTTAAGGGATGAATGAGATGTGATCATCCAAAGTTGGTCCCTTGAAAGTGGAAATGTTGTTAAGTAACTTTATATCCACATTGAAATGGAAAATGAGTTTCCATTGCTTTATATAGCACAACACGCTAGTAGTGTCTAAAAGTGTTAGTAAGGTATTGCTTCATCTCCTACATACGCGCAGGGGGGTGCAAATCATGGGATTTCGGGGCGAAGCTTGTAAAGGCCGCGTGTGCGACGTGCGGACACGAATGTAGCAGAAAATTGGACCGTCTAATCAAGGGCTAGTTTTGCTAATATTTTATTCCCACTATGCTTGGGCTCTTAAATAATTATTTCGTCTGATACGTATAATTATAATTGATTTAACGAAATATTAATTCGTGAGTCAGTTACGGATTAATATTTTACAGAATTAATTAATTAACGTATTTCTAATTAATTAATTGAGTAGCCTACACGTTTTTGCTATCTCTGTATATTCATCTTAAGTCGTAGGGTTTTAATCATTTGAAACCTTAGTTGCTCTCTCTCTTTTTCTCTGTCTTCTCCCTCGGTGATAGTGTTGAGCAATATTGAAGCAGTATTTATTATCTCAACAATGCTAGTTTGGATAACTCAACATAGAATAAGGACTTGAAAATAATACTATGTTCCACTGAAATCAGTACAAATTGAAGATTTGGTATGTACATGTGGTTCTGGGAAGTGCAGTGAAGAAGTCGTCAACGGAAGTCCGTATGAAGTTTATTAATATGTTCAGGCAACAGAGAAATAAGGTTGAAGGCGTTTGAAGTAGTTCTCAGAATTAGTGTGAAGACCTAAAGGATTTTAGTGAGGCTAATTGGATATGGTAGAAGACTTAACAGTGTTATGATTGTTAATAATTTGAAGGCCCGAGAGCGGAACTAATCGTCTGTGAATCAGACCAATTGCACTAGGCGTCATTGATCCTTGAAAGGAAACTAAATATTATTGTTCAGAAAACTGTTAAGTGAGGAGCTGTAATTGAGGAAGGGCTTAAATGGAAATACTTTATAAAGTTGATCCTGTAAGTGTAGCTTTGGAAAGTATAGTGGCTTATATGTAAAGGTGAAAAAGCTCGGGGTACTGAAGCATAATTTTGCAAGACATGTGTCATGCACACGGTGTCTTGATCTAGGCTCCTGGTTTTGTTTATTTAAAGTAAAGTTTATATAAACTTTAATCTATTTATTTAATAAACTTTAAATAAGTTTATTTTATAAATAATTATAAGTTTATTTTTTAAACCCTAAAATAATTTACTTTATAATCTTTTAATAATTTATTTTATAAACTTAAAATGGTTTATATTATAAACTTTAAACAAGTTTATTTTATAATCCTAAGTTAGTTTATTTAATTAATTATGATTAAGATTATTAAATAAACTATTTAATATTTAAATCATACAAAACCCTAGGTGATTGTTTTCTACATGCATGCATACGTGAACACCAGTATATCAATCAAATCCTGCTAGGTTTTAAGGAATGCAGTTGTCCACTCCATGAGAAATAGAGCCAAGTCCTGACTACAACAAATCAAGTCGACAGTTGTATGTGTCGACACCTGCCCTCGCCTGTGTAATCCTGCAATCACCTAAGTCGCGCTGCTGCATAGCCATCCTCCACTGTTGCTATTGAATAGCTTGGTCGACACATAGAAACGGTGCAACAAAAGTTCTAAGTGCTGGAATCATTTCAGTTGACACATAACTTGCAGGTCACCTGGTGATGGTCGACAGTTGCTTGATTTGTGTTTAAAAGCTAACTACTGCAGCCGTAGTAGATGTATTGGTTTTGTGTGGACTGCTAGCTTAATAACCAGTTGACACTTACAACTTTCAGCTGGGGAAACTAAAAGTACTGGCTACACACATTCATCATGTCGACACATATAAACATGGAAGTGGCTTGTGCAAAATCTAAGTGCTACTCCAGTGCATACAACCAGTCGACAGTTATAAATGAAAAGTGGTCGACACTTGGTCGACACTTGCAGATGATCAGTACAAAATACCACCTACTACAATTCTTTTACAAGGACAGTATTAAGCCACGTCTCCTAATCTTATCCTACAAGCTACCTACCATTATATAATCAGATGAAGCAGATTGGATATGTATCTCTCAACATTTAAAAATAGCGAAGCTCTGGAAAATTGGAATCAGCTTTACTTCGATCTTTGATTTGATAGAGAGAGGTCATGCCCATTTGTTTTCTCACCATTAAAGTCTTACACACATAGTAACACTCATTGTTATAACGTCTCTCACTTGTATTTATAGCTTTTAAAGTGATAAGTTGTATTCATAGTTTCAATAGCTTATCTTGTATTGAATACTTCTTTTGATACTTTGAATATTTTGTTCAAAGGTGTAAGCAACCCTTCGAGGTTTAATTTCTTAATATAAGAATTAGACCCCGAAAAATCTGCGTGTTTGTTTATTTCGTTTTAAGTTTCATTTTCCGCTGCATCTAATCTCGAAAAATGAAAAACATACATTCACCCCCTCTGTATGTACCTTTTGGACCTAACAGATAGTTCTCTAACTCTGTTCAAGCTCTCTGAAGGCGTGGGTACTAGTTTATTTGCTAGTATCTGTTTTATCCTGGGAGGCTTCTTGACTCACACAAACGGTGGGAGGCAAATAAACTTTAAGAGACAGTTTAGACTGGACTCAGATATTTGTTCTTGTATCCTTATGTTGATCTCAGTTTATTATATTCATTTGTGTGTGTGTATATATATCGTTTGTTTACTCGTTGCACACACATAATCGCACATCGATTATTTAATTGTTATTCGCAGACTGTTTCACATGTTGTTGATGTTTAGGTTGAAATTTGTATTAATTTTTGGGGTGTTTTATAATATTTTTTGGGTAAGATTTGAAGGAGGATGCGATGGGCTAATGGGGGGTGACATCAAGAAGAGAATTGGGGAAGGGGGATGGATTAAGGCGTTTATAATAAAATAGGAATACACATTTGATAGATGCGTATCCTCACTAGTACTAAACGCCATTTGGTATGGCGCTACTGCTTGTCCCTTTGACAAATGCCTTATGCTATGACGTTTATAACTATCTTAAACTCAAAAATCAACCGTTATACTTAAATGCTATACTCAACACGGGTATACCATTTTTACAATTACAACACATTTTTATACTTTGGAGCACCCAGACCAAACCATCTTTACTTAAAACCAGTGTTGTAAAATACTGGAATTGGAATTAGTCGAATAAAAATATCATGTAATAATTAATCAGATAATTAGTGATTAACTGAAATAATTAATTGAAATACTAATTAAATATATTTTAAAAATATAATAATATTTAATTTATTAAACTTAATATATTAGTGTAGGAAAAATATGCGGTGATTATCGGATTCTAAAATCGATTCGGCATGATTTTTAGAACGTAGCTTAAAACAAATTAATAAAATTTTGGGGGTGGGGTACACCATACATGCTTATGAAAATGCTGGTCCCTATGAAATTTACAGGAGCAACAACAAACTTGTGGACATGTTTTAATCTCTCTCAGCCAGGGTCATCTCTATATTCATCATCTTATTAAACAAATCAACCATGTCCACCAACTGTTCACTTTCATCTTCAACACTTTCCATTTTTGTAGGATCTCTATTTCCACCAAAACAATTTCATAATCATACTCAGAAAAATGTCTCTAACAATTAAGCTACAATTAAACAACACTGCTATTACTACCCACCTCCATCTCAATCCCAACCCTAAAAAGATTCATAAAAATCCAAACTTTATTATATCCAAGCCCATTTACCATTCAAATTTACTAACCCCATTTGTATTTCATAAAAAGATTGCACCTTTAAAACAAATTATGTCAATTAAAAGCTCATTGATTGACCCTGATGGTGGTTCTTTGGTTGATCTTGTAGTGCCTGAGGCCCAAAGGGCTGTTAAGGCTTCTGAAGCTGAGTCTTTGCCCAAAGTGAAGTTAACCAAGATTGATCTTGAATGGGTTCATGTGATTTGTGAAGGTTGGGCTAACCCATTGAAAGGGTTTATGAGGGAGAATGAGTATTTGCAGAGCTTGCATTTCAATTCTTTGAGAATGGAAGATGGGTCTGTTGTTAATATGTCACTTCCTATTGTTTTGGCTATTGATGATAATGCTAAAGAAACTATTGGGAACTCTAATGATGTTGCATTGCTCGGGCCTAATCAGGATTTGGTTGCTATTCTTAGGAGGTTAGTTGTCGCTTTAAGCATTGCGTAGCTCGTTTGTGATCAATATATAAAGCCTACTAGAAAACCCATCTATGATATTTATCTTTAATCTTGAATTCTCGAGTAGGATAAAGCGTTTTATTTTATCGTCAATGTTTTAAGTAGATAGTAGGATGATGTTTCTTGCTGTTCTATGTGTGCCGCTATATGAATTGACTTGTAAGTTGTTTCAAGCTCAAGCCTTATATACCGTCACGTAGTGGTAGACAAGTCTTATATATCAATGAATCAAACTTTAGTCTTAATGTAATATCTTAGATGGATTAAAGAGGTTGAAGGTAATTTGTGACTTTTGTCATTTTTCTGATCTTTAGCTTCTAAATTTTCGTTATGAATTTTCATCATCTATTTTTCTAAAGGGTATGCATATGAACACAACAGAAGAAGCATCCTCCTGCTTAGACTCTGTTAAGATAATTAGGCATAGCAGGCTAGAATGCAACATTGTTAGATATACGTTATTCCATAGCATGCAACCTTGTTAGAATACGCTATTTAATATTTATTTTTGCATGTGCAAGACACACTGAGCAGAGCCAAAAATCTTGTTTGAATTTTTATTGAGTAAATTGAAATTCTAATTTGTGGTCATATTCTATCTCACTGGATAGTGTTTTCCCCCTAATTGACAGTGACATATTATCTTTAAATATGTAGCTCAATAGCTCACAATACCACTAGCTTGTTAGTTTTGGTCTTGCTGAATGCTGGTTATATATTGTTTAAGCAGTTGATGCTTTAGTTTACATTAAAATTAATAAAAGTTGTCTGATCTACTCATACAGGTAATGTATGTGTCGGAGAGAATCATTACCACTCTTTGATCACATTTTTTAAAATCTCTCTGTTTCTCTCTGAGTGTGTATATGTGTTTGTGTACCCACACGCTAGTGAAACTTGTATTATTTTGATTTCTGGTATCTCACATGGGTGCAATTCTTCCTCTCTTTTTTTTAATCTTTTCTGTACTGGTAATTTGATTTATTCAGTTATAGGAAAAGTCATTGATATACAATCTTATTCTGTAACAGGGTTGAGATTTATAAACATAACAAAGAAGAAAGAATTGCTAGAACATGGGGAACTATTGCCCCAGGATTACCTTATGTAGAGGAGGTAATTACTCCAGCTGGAAATTGGCTAATTGGTGGAGATCTCGAAGTTTTAAAACCTATCAAATACAATGATGGTCTCGATCACTACAGGTTGTCTCCCCAACAACTTAGAAAAGAATTTGATCGTCGTCAGGCTGATGCAGTGTTTGCTTTTCAATTGAGAAATCCTGTGCACAATGGTCATGCATTGTTGATGAATGATACAAGAAGAAGACTTTTAGAAATGGGTTACAAAAATCCAATTCTTTTGCTTCATCCTTTGGGAGGTTACACAAAGGCCGATGACGTACCTCTAGATGTTCGTATGGAACAACATAGCAAGGTAATATTCCAACTTTCCACTCATTAGTCATTATAGAAATATCATTAATAGGGGATGGTTGCAGACAAAACACAGATTTTACTGGAAACTGAACAGGGAAAATCATAATCCAGAGACATGCAGGACTCAGTTTTTTCCTTTATGTTTTCCTATTTTGTTACCATTCTCATGTCTGCTTATTGCTGTTTCATCACATTCTACTGATAGTTCGTATTAAACCTTGACATTTCTCCTACATTATTTTACTAGAAGTGTTTTCGTTTCTAGGTCTTAGAAGATGGAGTCCTTGACCCTGAGACTACAATTGTAGCTATATTTCCGTCGCCCATGCATTACGCAGGTCCAACAGAAGTACAATGGCATGCCAAAGCAAGGATAAATGCTGGTGCTAATTTCTACATAGTTGGTCGTGATCCCGCAGGTATGGGCCATCCAACAGAAAAGAGGGATCTATATGATCCTGATCACGGGAAAAAGGTTCTCAGCATGGCTCCTGGACTAGAGAAGTTGAATATTTTGCCATTCAGGGTATGTTCCATAAAATCATAATCTTTTGCTTCCCTTAAATGCGGTAACAGATGATATGACTTCATGTTCCTGTACATATTTACATCTGATGTGATCAGCCTTACCAGGCGCGAACCTGAATTTTTTAAATCTATTTTTAAGGTTCTTTTGCGGCATCTCAAACGAGAGCAGACAGCAGCTTGCATACAAGCTCACTTTTACATATCACAAACAGACCTAAAACTTACCCATTTTAGGATTGTGCACTAATTACCAATATAATAGACTAGTGCTATTAAGTTTATTCACATATACTGGAATCAGCAGTTCTGTTACAGTGCCTGATGTTGCAGATGTGGTTTTCCTGAAAAAGGTAATAATGTGGGAAAATACTATTGTTCTATTATATGAATATATTTATCTGACAGTACCTAGCACAGAATGCTGAGAACTTACATCGTATAAGCCTATTGCATTTTTGGCTATCTTGAATATATTGGGCGGGACTAACTATTATACAAATGTCGAAGAAACTTAGAAGATGTTTAGCAACTGAACTATTTTATTTATTCATTCTGAATATAATAATATGAAATAGAGGATTAAGCCACAGGCAACATACAAACTACTTGGCTAAAGTCGAGCAAATTCAGACTCTATCCTACTAAGTGATGTACTGCATCTATTACTTACAATAAGTATCTAATCTTAACTAATAGATAATTCATAAAAATTATTTGTTTTCTAAATTAGTTCAAATCTATTAAATTAAGTTTGAATTAATTTCCAACAATTATGCAGGCATCTGAATAACACAGCATTACTAGATTTCTCATAAAACTGTTGACGGAAAATAAATGTAGGTGGGAATGGGATAAAAAGATGTGATAAAAGTTTGGTCGGAAGAGACCGATGAATGAGTATATGACACAAAAGTAGACGAGTGACGATGATAAAAGAGCAAACAAAAGATTTGACTATGCATAAAAAATGAGTGGGATAAAGGAGAAAGCATCATGTGTTCGTTGAAAGGAACAAAATTTACTTATAAAATTTTTGGAATATAATGAGGGTTACATGTGTGTCATGCACATATTGTCAATTAAGCCTCCTACAGTATGCAATGCAGATTGAAAGTAATTTTTTTTAAATATTTTTGTCTCATCTTCTCCAGCTTGGTCAAAAGTATGCTAGTTGTAAGACTCTTTTGTTTGTATATTTATTTTCTTAGTTTTATAAACCTTTCTGATCTTTTTACTTTTAATGTTTCAGGTGGCAGCATATGATACAGCGGAAAAGAAGATGGCATTCTTTGACCCATCACGAGCTAAAGATTTTCTTTTTATATCTGGAACCAAGGTGAGACAATTATATGTGTATTAACATGCTCAGTAAAGATATTACTAGCTAATAAACCGAAATTTCTTATTAATATTACAGAAACTCACGTGTTCTACTAACTGAGACCATAAAAATCAGATGTCATGTCTATACATTTCTTAATGTAATAATGAGCAATGCTATTAAGAATTAAAGAACCTGTATATGCCTACTGTAGATGCGGACGTTTGCAAGAACTGGGGAGAACCCTCCTGATGGTTTCATGTGTCCTAGTGGATGGCAAGTCCTAGTAAAATATTACGAGAGTCTGCAAGCTGAAGAAGAGGTCACAGGGAAAACAGCTGTGCTGTTGTCTTAAATCCGCAACTAAGTTTCAAGATATGGACTCCTCAAATATGAAATTAAATATATCATAGAAGAGAGCTTATTGTGCGTGATAGTACACAGTTGTGATTTCCTCATTTGAATTTTACAGGCTATAGGTGATGGATTAAAAAATTTTGTACCGAAAATTGCATTTTGTAATCTTGGAGATGGAGTTTTGTTTTCAATACTTTTTACTGGCCTGAATTTTATGATTGTAAAATTTGATCATGGAAAGCAGGGGAGTGAAATCAACAGATTTTTGTACTGTACATCCCGTTCACCTAATTAAGATAATGAACATTACACAAATTTTCTTCATTATACTAATGAAGCTGTGAGAAACATGAAAATACAACCAAGTATAATCAATATTCTTCTGCTCTCATGAAAATTAGCATATTACATTTTGACTCTGCACTTGCACAATAAAGATCAACTACATATATAACAAGCTTGTGCTAGAGGATGTATGGATGAATGGAAGTTCTCTTGCAGTTCCTCTGTAGAATGGTAATTATTGAAATGTAATGATCCATCTGGCTAGCAGTTAACACCTACCTAGTTATAAACTCGCTGAATTCATGAAAGATGGAAACCACAGTCACCCGAGGACTACTTAAATGTTCATTTCACATGGATTTTCCATTAATTTCTAGTTATAAATTTGTGTTAACTTTTCTCGTTCATTTCACTAGGATTTTGCATTCATTTACAAGAATTCATGCTTGCCAAATGTTTGCAACAATTTCAAATTCTTTAGAAAGCCGATTGGATAACAGAAGGGAGCAATTTTTTTAATTTAGGAAAGCAATAAAACACACGGCCAGCTGATTCTTAATAAAATTATCTTAAAACCTTACAACCAATAAATTGTCATACACACAGCAAACAAGACCTAATGTTTATTTTTTGCTTTTGTTGAGAAGAATTTAGTGACACCTCGGTGTTTCTCTGGCTTTGAAGTGAAAGAGGAAGAGCCTAACTTAGTTGGTCGGTGTATTGGTTGATGCTTTGTTCTGATTGGTGATCTTGATAGATTGCTTGCTTCAGAATCTGATGGATGATTCAGCATGCTAAATATATCTGAGTCACTACCTACACGACGTATAGTGGCAAATTTAGTACCGTCAATCTCAGATGTATCAACATTCTGTAAGAGCATACTACTAGACGTTAGTTCATCTTCAGTGAAGATTCCATCCTTCCTTGGAGTCCTCTCCAGGGTTGGAGACCCTACAAATTCCATTTGAGGTCGCATAGAATCCAAGTGCTTGCCCAAGAGAGAAATGGTTTCTTGACACTCTGCTAGCTTCTCAGCCGCAGCGGCTAACTCTCTCCTAAAATGACAAACATTTAAAAAAAATTCTGATGAGAAACAATTGAAAAAGTGGGGGAGAAATTTGAACTTCTATCCCAGACAAAATGTAGAAAGTCTAAAGAAGTCAAAGGACGAAACATATGGATGGAAAGCATATACATGAACTTTATACTTGGCATCTGCAATCATGTGCAAAGAAAACCTGAGCATTACTTATACAAATCACAATAAAATTGTACCTCTTCATTCACATCCATCAAAAATCTTAATGTTCCTTGTTTAAATGTACCAACTTCAACCAACAAGTCAACAACAACAGAAGTGAAACTTCCTTATGTTAACTACTTGTTTCCTCCATGTTTATCCCTAAGAATAAGAGTTTTTATTAACTGTTGAAGGTAAGACAAAGTAAGTGTATTATCAAATTTGAGTGGCATTTTCTAATTACCAGAAATTGACTCTTTAATTGGAACAAAAATTTGTCAAAAATGAATCTTCTAGGCTTTTAAAGAACTGAAGAAGTATTGCATTTAGGATGGAAGGATTCTTAAAGCAGACAAATTCTATCAGAGAAGAAAATGGATAAAATAACTAAGTTTAGCACTTATACTAATTAAACACACTCACACCCCACTTTGCCTTGATGTACGGATTCTTAGACAGACTCCTACAGAAAGGATCAGAAGATGCATAATGTTATTATGTGCAAGCGTAAATAGAAAGAGGCTTCTAAACAACTTGGGTCAAAGTTGCTCTGCTATCCACGAGTAACAGTAAAAATTGAAGTAGTCGTCTTAAGTGACTTACCAGAGCTTATTCTTTTTCAGCAATATTAGCACAAGAAGTGATATAAGTTAAAATGATTTAAGATTTCAAATGAAACTGCCGAAGAAGCATTATTCTTACATCAATAATAAATTCAATTATAATTTATGGACATGGAGGAAAAAACTTCAACACTCACCTGGCTACTTCTGACATCTACATGAACTACGGCCTACGGGAAAGCTCTCAACCCTGAAACAAGTAATTCAAGGACAAATTTAGGGGTGTTTACCATATAATTCATAAAGTAAAATAGTTACCTATTCATGCATAAAAATATTGTACTAGTGTACTATAGAAGTGTTATGGTACTAGCAAACATCAAGAAACTTCTGTTGATCGTGTAAGCATATTAACTTTTTTCCAAGAATAATTATAACAGAATTTTGGCGGGGAGATATATTTATTCTATTATAAAAGTGAACGTAAAAAGAACTAGAAGTTTATCTCCTCGGCCTTCCTCTGAACTCTTTATACAATATACATACTAGCTATCAACCCGTGTAATGCATGGATTTCTGACAACCAAACCACATCAACTCCCCTACAATAATTACATAGAAGATATACAAAATTTAAGTTATTTTTCTTTAACAGTAATATCAAGTTAATATTTGAACTCGCAAGGAAGCGAACCTTAAACTCTTTCTGTCAATTATGAGTTTCTTAAATGACAAAGACGAGCAAACCACAATAACTCCCTTACGCTATTTATATATAGGATATATTAAAATATAAAGTGATGGATATCTGATAATTATAAAATACAGCAATAGGCTGGACAAAACTATCAAGTAGACCAGAACCGTAACCTTAAAGGAACAATTTGCCTAATTAAAATTCTTTTTCTAACCTTATTAAGTCTTCTTGGAGAACTTCACATCTGGAAAGAGAATCCGCAAGATTTCTCCTCTCCGCTCGTAGTTCATTTTCCAGACTCTCTACTTTCGCCTGCAGACAGTCTACCTTAATTTGTAATTCGTCTGCATGCC
>PHNY01111959.1:1401-20058 GCA_003724115.2 Anethum foeniculum | reverse complement strand
ATACTTATCTTTTAAGATTCTTTTTAAGAAATAGAACTTAAAAGAACGAAATTTGATTTTCAATAATTAAATTTGAGGAGTTTCTAAAAACATAAATATAATTAAGATGATTTAAGATAGCTGCCGGATCTTCACAATACTATAGAACAATGCTTGGAGACAAAGTTTAAACTAAGCCCTCTATATCGTATAGTTGAACTCTAAAATGCCGTTACAATTTTAACGAATTATATACATGAATCTTAGAGAAAAAATCAAACTAAGCTACGTAATTAAACTTTAATGAGTGAAATTCATGAATACATATTACACGAATATTTGATATTTTTATATTGATAATTGAAATTGAAATTATTTAAGAAATTCGTAGATAAGCATGCTTGTTTCAAACATGATATTTACAATATAAAAATTTGAAAACTAACCTATATGTACACTAACTAGATAGATCTTAAAAGAAAATCATATGCGAACCTGTGCATACAAACATAAAAAGAATTAGATAATACTCCCTCCGTCCCAATTTACATGTCCTCTTTGACTTTTACACGTATTTTAAGATGCATTGACCGTATAGCTCCGTCAATTATTTTTTAAAATTTCTTTTTGTGAATCAAAGTTTAAGATTCAAATTTTTATTCACAAAAAAAAAAATTAAAAATGATAAACGAAACCGTACGGTCAATGTACCTTAAAATACGCGTAAAAGTCAAATGGGACATGTAAATTGGGACGGAGGGAGTAAGATAAAATTGTAGAATGCTGAAAGCTGCCCGAAATAATACGCAAGAATCAGGTTAGATAATAAAAAGTTTCAAAATATTTTGTACTTATAAACATAAATATGATTGATAAGATTTAAGTGCGTCCATAATATTTCTTTTATATGTATAAAGATTTATATTATATTTGAAATATGATTGGTTTGTATATTTTTTTGTAACAATTTCATGGATATGCATGCTTGTATCAAACAGGATATTTATAATATAAAATTTTGAAAACTAACCTCCACGTACGTGACTAATAGACCTTAAAGAAGATCGTCTACAAACCTGCACATACAAACATAAAAAGAATTAGATAAAATTATACAAACATAAAAAGAATTAGCTAAAATTATAGAATGCTAAAAACTGTATGAAAGAATATGCAAGGAGCACGTTAGATAATAAAAAGCCTCAAAATATTTTGTACTTATAAACATAAGTATGATTGATAAGATTTAAGTGCGTCCATAATATTCTTATATGTATACATACATATATATACATATATATATATAATATTTGAAATATGATTGATTTTTAAATTTTTGGACTTTCCCATAAATTTGAATGTAAATAAGAAAATTTAAGTTAAGTTTTATATTTGAAATATGATTAATTGTTATAATTAATGAATTCCCTTAAATTCGAATGTAATTGAGAAAATTATAATTTTTATGAATTAATATTCAGGAGCACATTTGAAATAGAATTGATTTTAATAGTTATTGACTTTCCCATAAATGNNNNGGAAAATTTAAGTTAATTATTTATATTTGAAGTATGATTTTATTGACTTCCCTAAAAATTCAAATGTAAATACGGAAATTTTAATTTTTATGAATTAATATATAGGAACATATTTGAAATATGATTTATTTTTATATTTATTAACTTTCCCATAAATTCGAATGTAAATAAGGAAAATATAAGTTAATTTTTAAATTTGAAATATGATTGATTTTTCTAATTATTGACTTCCCTATAAATTCGAATCTAAATAAGGAAATTTTAATTTTTATGAATTAAATAATAAGAGCTCTAGAAAAAAAGATAAATATGATTGGAGCGATCCCAGAGCTCGTGCGGATTTTCCCCTATATAAAGATATATAAAGATTCATGCTCCATCATATCGTTGTTGATCACCATCAAAAATTAATTTAGTAAATAAAAAAAAATTTATTTATCAGGGAAAGTAAAAATATATTTTTTCTCAATTTAGATTATCTTCAAAAAGTAAAGATAATATAAATGAAGTAGGCAGTTAAGGTGGGTAATTAGAAGACGAGGGTTTTGCACTTAACTCTACTTTGATCATCATCTAATCAATTAATTCATCGCATCAAACAAACGCTAACTTGCCAATACAATATACATACATACATACATACATAGACACAGAAGAGAATCAGAAATGGCACGAGTGATACAAGTAGCGAGTAACGGATCAGGAGATTACGTGACAGTCCAGGATGCAATAGATTCAGTCCCACTGGGCAACACTTGCCGGACTGTAATTCGTGTAGCGCCAGGGATATACAAACAGCCCATTTATGTTCCCAAGACTAAGAATCACATTACTCTAGCTGCTTTGGCTCCTGAGATCACTCTTCTCACCTGGGATAACACTGCCACCAAAATTGATCATCACCAGGTTTCTATATATAGATATATACTTGTATCATCAATCTTTCTTTTTTTTCTAATTGATTACCCACGCACACACGCCAGGAGTCGAACTCTTGACCTCCCGCAAGGGGGACAAGCGCTCAACCTCTGCACCAAGGCACCATCAATCTTTTTTAATACATATTGGATATAAATATTGAAATCTTGGGATTGTTATGATTGTCAGGCGTCGAGGATAATTGGGACAGGGACATTTGGGTGTGGAAGTGCGATTGTTGAAGGAGAGGACTTCATTGCTGAAAACATCACTTTCGAAAACTCGGCTCCTCAGGTACCCTCCTCAATTTGTATATATGTTATTGTGTGTGTTTGTGTGTGTGAGTCTTTCTTCAGTTTACTGCTATTAGCTATTGCAATCATTCTCTCGAGGTTTACATTTGTCGGAAGTTTGGTTTGAAGATAATGAATAAAGATTGGTGGACAAATCAGAAGTAGGAGAGAATGATGTGATAGTGAAGATTGAAAGTAATATATAAATTTTGTATGATGAGATTTGTGAGGAAAATGAGTATTTATTCCCAAATTGGTGGAACTGAACCTCTTGTGTTATTTCGTTAGAAAAGGAATGATTTTAAAGATCCTTCTTTTCTTTTCTTTTTTTCCTTAATTACCAGCAAATACAACAATTCTCATTAAATTTAGGCACCTCGCTATCACCCGCGCTCTTAAATTGCTTGAAAATGCTATTAACAAAAGTTCTTGTTTTTGGTCAAAAATGTCCTTGAGAAGTTGAATCTATGGCCTATGCATAGTTAATGTCATGTATTTCCTATATAGGGTTCAGGCCAGGCTGTGGCAATCAGAGTGACAGCTGATCGATGTGCATTTTACAATTGCAGATTTCTAGGGTGGCAGGTATGCTCCTCTCTGTTCTGATGTAATAAAATGTCGGGCCTTTTTGTTAATCTATAACATAATAATATTTCCTTTTACTGGTTGTTCTATGTTTTGTGGAAAATCATATGAGAGAGGGAACCGCGCGGTTTCCATGTGCCATAGACTTGGTGTGAGCATTCTACTCGTAATGTGTTGTGATTCTAGTAAAAAATGTTGTTATATTGTTTGTTCGTGTTTGGTGTTGTAATTTGGAAATTGCTAAAAAGGCTTTAAACTTTTTCTACTAAATTCCAACATTGCATTATAGTCAAATGGTGTCAAAGATAGTGGTACAAGTTGGGACTGGATATAAGTCAGGATTTTCCACACTTAAGTTATGATTTATTTAGAGCAACTCCAGTGGTGGGTCAAGAGAGGTCTCAACGCCATGTGGCACGACGTGGCTTGACATCCTTGGCAGCACTCTATTGGGGTTGTTGGGATGTTATTGGGGTGCCTAGTGAGGTGGCATGGGGTGCCAAAAGTTGTCATCCCATAAAGTAGGGTGCCAACTTAATTTGTGGTTCCAATGATGAGTAAAATATTATTCTTTTAATATATTAATATTATACATTTTTTTCTGTTAATTTAATGAAGTTGACATCTTGGGGTGCCAACCATTGGGGTGTTTTATGAAAGAAGGGTGCTAAAAATGATGTGGAAGAGAGAGAACATAAAAAACAATATTTTGATTATGTGGCAAAGTTGGCACCTTTGAATTGTGCCAACCATTGGAGTTGCTCTTAGGTGATCTAAAAAAATTGAAAACGAGGTGGAAGCCAGTTCAGCATTTCAATACCATTGAATTAAGGTATCTTTGTTGTTGCACGAACACCTTTAATACTGTTTGGATATCAGTACTGGTTTTCCTGGCTGATGCGGAACAAAAATAAGGATTTAAAATATTAACTTGTATTTATTTTATGTTATTAACTAAGAATAGATTTGATTGTGATTTGTTAGGCATTAGTTATATTAAATAGATAGATTACTAAGAATATTCGAGATTATAGTAGTAGAACAATAAAAGGATTTGTTTTCTTTCTTCATTTAGAAGATTTTTATATATGGTGGCGAAGTTTAGGGATTTAATCCTATACAAGGAGATGTCATATTTTATTATTTAGAAGACTTCGATTACTATTAAAATTGAGTTTGTACTCTCTTGTTATTCTTGTTTTGGGTTGCAAACCTAATAAACTTTTCTCTTAAATCCTAGAAGTACTGGTTCTTCTTCAATTGGATCCCTTAGGCTTGTAGATTTTTTGCAGCTAATCCACAATTATCTATCTTTTTTCTTGTTTGAATTGTTGTCCTACTAGGCTGATACATAGATTCTATGAGAGTTCAATTTGTGAGATTAATCCCAATAGTGCACATACATTTCTTTGGATTTTTTATTTCATTTTTGAGTAATGGTCATTTGCACAATATTCACACCCATGACCCGTGCCTCTGCTCAGGCTTGAACTCTTAACATCTCATTATTGAGAGGAGATGAGCATCTTCTAGGACAAAGTCAAGGGATTGCATGTCTTTGTTTTGATAATTTAAGTTGTGATGTGGGACTACTAGCACTCGAATATACAGTTGTTAGAATATTGTATAAATATTTCTTTTTAGACATAATTTTTAGTTGAATTATATCACATTAACAGTTTCGTTCATGATATCAGATCGATCTCGTATAGAAGATTAGGGAAATGCTTTAATAAATTACACTGGGAAGTGTTTTAGTAAATCACACTGGGGTGTGCTTTGGGTTGTGAAGAGTGAATTTGCCTAGATGCATTATCTAGAGGGGTGATCATATATGAATATTAATTTGCAAGATTGCAAATCATATTAGGTGTTTAAAGTTTTTGGGGAGAATTATGCAAGAAAAGGAAGAAGGAAGACTCACGTGTGTCATTGACATGGTTTGTATGTTCAACTCGTACCATATTGTGATATGTGTAATATCATTATTCATCTTATAGAGATGGCCAGGTTTCCAAAACTACCTCCGGTTTGAACTATTTTATCCAATTGTACTCAACTAGTTCAAGTATTCCAGAAGTACCCACCTATTTCTCTTTCCAATAAATAAATGTCGAACTGTGTAATTGTACATTCATTCATTATTTGAAACAAAAACACCATGCTCCATTTTTTATGCATATATCGGCAATTTCATTACATTAACAAATGTAAGACTACGCATCATGCATATTTTAAACAACTAACTACGTGAAAACTATAAACATAGAAACATAGTATTTTAAAATAATAGCTTGATAATAATATATGATAAGTAATACACATGATAAATTAAAATATATAAACCATATGCATGTGTAATTTCATTACGTTAACAAATGCAAGACTACTCATCATGCATATTCTTAAACAACTAACTACGTGAAAACAATATAAACATAGAAACATAGTATTTTAAAATAATAGCTTGATAATAATATATGATAAGTAGTACACATGATAAATTAAAATATATAAACTATAATCTTGAAATAAATGGACTTACCAATTAAAATAAAAAATATGAAATTTTTTGTTTGTCACTGATGGTCTTTTTGCAGGCAATGTCCACTACGTCTCGTATGACCTTCTTGTCTGCACCTCCCACAAATTATACTCTTTCAAGAATTATTCATTTCAGTTTGAATACACTGACCTTTTCCCCTTTGTCCACGTTTATTTTTCTTCATTCTCATCGGGGACAAGATCACCAAAATTTTCCCAATCATTTGCTAATGGAAATGTCCAATAGGTTTGTTGGGGTATTGGATTGATTTCATATTACCACATCTCATATTGCGTTATCAGATTGTGATATGGTTCAATGTATGGCTTCCAAATGAAATTGCATGCCAAACAACCGGCAACTACGTGTGAACATGGGGAGTGATAGCAGTACCATTTCCCACATAAGGAGACACTTTTGCATAGATCTAGCCACCTTTCCAAGATTCCTACATTGTTTTGTACCGTGTAGTAATCACCTCGAAAACTCCCACTTGTTTATTGTATAATATTATCTTGTAGGCATATGCCTTCTCCTCAATTTTTTCAAAAAACTCTCTTGATTTCTTAGTGTAGTATGTCCATTTTGAAGGTTATTCAAAGTTTGTTGCCTCGGTCTGCTACAAGCTTCGCAAAATGATAATAGATATACTCCACCATTAATGTGATTGGTAGAAAACGAGCAGATCTTGAATTTTCGATGAAAATTTCAATCATGTTTGTTGTTGCTAGACCGTAGGGATATCCTTTATCATGAGACATAGTCTAGATTTCCAATGGAATATCTCGTTACCATTTTTCAGCATCAGGATTGAGCTCTTTGATTTTATTCATCGCAGCCTCAAATTTCCTTACTTGATAAGTGTTTCCGGCCAACCAACTTAAAATATTTGAATGTGGACCAGGTTACCTTTTCACTGAAATTGCTGCGGACATGTAAAAGGAAAATTTGATGCATGCCCATGTTACAGGTGAAATCATTTTGTTCTCTTTTCATTGCTTCATTGATTCCAGCATGACAATTTGAAATTATGCATACCCCTTTTCTGGACTAGCATAACCAATTGCGATTTACAGTCAATTCTTCATCCACCAAACCATCAGCTAGTATTGCTGGTTATTTAAATTAGATCACGTTGCAATTAGTAACATTCCATTGTACCTTTATCAATTCTAATTACAAGTTGAGTATGTTGCCACTCATCGACCATTGGTTTGAATGTCCATCACCCACGTTGGCATACATATGTGTTGCCTTTAACTTCAGCTTTAATTGACATACTCGTGCCTGGATTAAAATAGATCAAAGCACTTAACAATTTGGGGAGCTTAAGAGTAAAAAGTCATCCAATCACCATAAGCACCTGCCATTGCCTTCTGCTTTTCGAGCCACGCCTTCTTATAGGTAACATAATAGTTATAGTCTTATAGATTGACGTAATCTGACTTGTGATGTTAACCACTTTATATGTATGGACTCTTCGTTACCTAATGAATTAAAAATGAAATGATAACTAAAATACCAAAATAGTATTGAATATCATATCAAAATATAATCTTACTTGTTGTTTTTATGGTATCTGCAATCAACCTCGAACTAAGCTTCTTATCGTCTCGCTGAAGCACTCTCAAGTCTCAAAAGACAATTATGTTCTACCGGGAGTTTAGTGATTACAAATAAACCAAGTTTAGTGATTTCAAATAAACCAGAAACGCGTTCGTTGATAACCCTAATATTTGATAGGCAGTCATTTATGTGTGGAATCACTCTTCATTACGCAATACTAGAATCTCTTATATGACTTGCTTTTATAGTGTCAGTAGCACTTTGTTTATCTACAAAACATTTATTTTCCAATAGATCATCACTAAGCAGATTTAAATTAGAAGATTCACCTAAATTATCAGTGATATTGTTTGTAGTGATATTCTCGGTTGTAAACCATTGTGCATGTGGAGTATGAACATCTATTTCTTTCATTACTTGTTGAATCTGAGTCATAAACATTAAGCATTGAAAAAAAGTTCAATTAAAATTTCTGAGTAGACATATCCCTGCCAGCATTATTAGCATAATTTATTGAATAGCAGACTTGATCATTGGTTATACTTTTTTCAATAAAAGATTTTGAGTGGACATTTCATTCACCACTCATTGTACTTCTAAAATGATGACAGTTCTACAGACTTTATTATTTAAAATACAGTTGAATTTAAATTCAGAAAAATAATTCAAAATGAATTGATAAATAATATATGTTTTATTTCTCTTTATTGCATATAAATATAATTTATAATTATGTAGTATTAATAAATGAATAAATCTTATTTATATATAAAATATATTATATCAACTTTATTAAATATGTATATTAATTTTATTATATAATTATAATATATTAAAAATTAATTAATGACGAACCATTTTTCAAAAAGTTAATGTAATGATATTTTACATGTATGCATGTCCAATGTCCAGCCCAGCCCCTGATGTTTGCATTCGCAGCAGAGTAGGTTATTTTGAATTAAAATAAGGAATGCATGTACAGTTATATGGTGGGGTCAGTATCATTGGAAAGAGAAAAATAAAAATGTGAGTACTTCTGGAAGACTTGAACTAATATGGGTATACTAGGATAAAATAGTTCAAACCCAGGTAGTTTGGGGAAGGATTCATGGTCATGGAATCGAAGAAAGTTAATTTTTTGCCTCTGTGTGATTGTTTTATTGCATTGGGTGCTGTGCTTGTTATATTATTGCATTGAAGGTTGAAACCCTACCAAGCTGTGTACTTTTTGCTATTTTCTTGAAACCTCCCCCTTCTCTCCCTTTTGTTCTTATGTCGTGTAACATATATTAGTGTTACATTTTTCCTTTATTGCTCTTGGTGTATTTTTAATATTTGCCTGAAATCTCTTCCGTTGTCTGTGTGTGAGTGTTTAACTAGCAAAATAAAAAACTTATACATGTGTTCTATCTAATGGATGCATTACATTTAAGTTAATTTAACCTTCCTCGTATATAATTTATAACCAGGATACTCTTTATTTGCATTACGGAAAACAATATCTGAAGGACTGCTACATCGAGGGAAGTGTGGACTTTATTTTTGGAAATAGTACTGCTTTGCTGGAGCATTGCCATATACACTGCAAGTCAGCTGGTTACATAACTGCACAGAGTAGGAAATCTTCCCAAGAGACAACTGGCTATGTTTTCTTGAGGTTTGTAATGAACCATTCTTGTCTTAACGTATAAGTTAATCTTGTATTGTTGTTTACAAGCAATAAATTTACAAGTAAACATGTGATTTTATATTATTTTAGCCATTTGGCTCAGTTTTTACTGGATATACGTTCTAATAGACACACATTGAGTTTATCATCCAGTTCTAGCTGTCAAATGCTTTACAAACTTTAGCTATAGGCATGTAGTTCAGTCCAATAGAGCTGCTAGCCTGCTACCATCCCTTTAAGTTGTACCTCAACCTCAGTTACATAAATTTTTATTTTCTAATTTGTGCATCATGTGCTCAAACGAATCTCAAATCAAGATTGTTAAATTTAATTTTTCTTGCAAATTACAAACTTATAAGAATATCTCGGTAGAATGATGCCCGAGGCTCTATCTAACATTCAATTTTTGATCTTCTTGTCTAGCCAACATATATAGTAAAGTGCGACCTTCTGAGGAATTTCCAACAATGTATATTAGTATGAAAGTTTATGTTGCTACTACTGTGTTTAACATCTAACCAATTTCTGGAGTTGGTAACTGCAGCCTTATGTTGTGCATTTTTAGTTTTTCACTACTTTATACGCAGCATTTGTTGTATCCGAATATATTCTTTACTTCCTTCTCCCCAGCTAAATTGGGAACTAGGAATTTAATGAAAATCTGGGTAAATGTTTATTGGCAACTGTGAATTGAGAACCTAAGATGGTGTCCTAAATATTGATAAAGTACTAAGCAGCATTCTAATTTCCCACTTCCCATTTTAAAGATTAATACGGCGACTCCTAAAATATCTCATATATCTGATCTTGACTGTCTTGCTCATTATGCAATCACAAACAGTCTCATGCCCTTTTGATTTACCCTTGTTTTTCATGAAAAGAAAATTATTTTTGTCTGGATCTACTTGCTATATTTTGTGGTGTCAAATGTCTATCAGGTGTGTGATAACTGGGATTGGAGGGGCACCATATGCATATCTTGGACGACCATGGGGACCTTTTGGAAGGGTGGTTTTTGCATACACGTACATGGATGCATGTATCAGAGATCATGGTTGGAATAATTGGGGAAAACCTGAGAATGAGAGGAGTGCTTGCTTTTATGAGTACAGGTACATAGTACTATTGTATAAAAAAAAAGTTATTGTTTTTTTAAAGATAAGCATTAAGTTATAAAATTTTCACCCGAAGACAATCACGAAGCTACCCTTAATGCATGAATCGAAAAATTCAAAGCCTTAAAAGAACTAATAAAGATGTTACAATCTCAGCAAGTTTACAGTCCTAGTAAATGCTAGACCTGTGTATTTTAGTGTCTTGAGATTTAGTAATGAAGTAAATTTGTAAAGTGAATGGGTTGTGGTCATCTGGTGGAACTTTACTTTTTAATCTAGCATATAAAAAATTCTAAAAGAACAAACCTACATACTACTCAAGTCTTTGCTTAGGATATAAAGCGCTCGCTACTTGATGCAGGTGTTTTGGACCAGGTAGTTGCTCATCACAACGGGTAACATGGGCGAGAGAACTAGTAGACGAAGAAGCAGAGGAGTTCCTCATGCACAGTTTCATCGATCCAAATCCCGAAAGGCCATGGTTAGCCCAGAGAATGGCCTTGAAAATACCATATGCTGCTTAGGTTTAGTTCCTTGCAACTCTACCACCGGCATGGCTAAATGGTTCCAACTTTTTTTTGTTTTTGCCAAATAGGTTTCCGCTTTTACTTCCATCAACTGGAAGAAATGAGAAAAAATGTACCAAGTAGATGGCTTAACATAAGCTTGTAACATGTACTTAATTGTCTGTTCCAAGTGCTCACCACTTCTTCAGATTATCAGCTGAGGGCATGAAGGCTCTAGCATTATAGATGGCTTTGACTGATACATTAATGCCAATAATGTATCAACATTCAACCAGAAACCACTATGTTTAACAATCAAATGTATAATGGGCACTGTTAACTTGCAGTTTTTATTTCTTCATAACTCTTTTCTACTTCTCCATCTTTTCAGTTATTCTCACCCACAAAATATGATAAGTTAATGACCTAATTTTTGAATAACACCAGACAACTTGGGCTAAACCAATGGTCAGCTCGTAGACAGTTTGAATGTCCAAATCTTTATCAAAATCTGGCCTAATTTTTAGTTTTTTGGTTAGATTCTGGTTAAATTTCTAATTGTGCCAAACATTTTTTAGTGGCCCACCAACCACTTTCAAGATTAGTGGTCTTAGTTTGACGAGTAATAAGTTGCCACGCAAGATACAAGGCGCCAATTTAAGATACAAGTATTATCCGCTCTGTCTCTTTCCCTCTACGGCTCTCTCACCCTTATTGTCACAGGGGCGAGAGATCAATATAGGCTCAAGCAAGTTTGTATATATACAGAAGATTGCATACATTATGAACTAGTACTTTTAGGCAGGGGATTATGGGTGATATTGCCGCTGTGGGGTCATGGCAAAAGAGCTCATTGTTGGCTGTAATGGCCGGAAGTAGAGGCTGGCAGCACTATAACAGCATCAGCTGGAGTGATATGCACCGTGGACGGAAGATGAAGATGAAGATGGCACTATCAGATGTTTCTGCTTCAACTTCTACTTACTCTTCAAGAATTTCTACAAACATCCTACTTTATGAACATCCCGGGGTAATGTATCTAACCCCTTCATTTTCTTGCTTTATCTTCTAGATTATTTAATTAGCTAAGTACCTGAATTGAACATATGTTTAGCAATTCTAGTATACAAAGTTGGAAAACAAAATTGTGAAATTCCAATAACGTTTGTTGTTCCTTAGACTCGAGGGTGAAGGCCATTTTTATCACATTTGAGAAAATTCCAGAATAATGACATGTTATGTTGTCTAGAAAAAATAACACTCATTTTTCTGATGACTGGCATGTCAAAGCTCGTGTGATGTCAGTTGTTGCCTATATCTGATATGCATAAATGTAAAAATTTAGATAGTAATACATTATTGGAATGAGTAGTGGATTACAAACATTACAAAAATGTGCAACACATCACATTTCAAATGTCTATTTCATATATACATCATTTAAATGCGTATTTGAAATGGTGAAAGTGAGTTTCTCTGAAATTGTGGTATTTTGCATGGATTTTTTAAAAAATGTGATACTTTGAGCAATTATACATTCATTAGGCCTGCTACGGTTTGGGGCTAGCAACCCAAACATGAAGAATGATATAAAAGCATGGATTAACTTGATTGACAGGCTTCTTTTGATCGGTATCTGGAGGATAAGCCTAGAGTATTCAAAGCTATTTTTCCCGACACCAAAAGAAGCCAACGACTGAATGAGGTTTATACCACCTGCTTTAATGCCTTCATCATTCTAAAATCTTATCAATAGAATGAGAACAAATTTTCAAAGTAGTATACCAAGTTTTAGCCTTTCCAGATTTAACTGCACTAACTTTTTGCAGGAAGAGTGGAGAATCCATATGTTACCCATACAGTTTCTATATCTAACTGTTGTACCAGTAGTTGATATTAGACTGAGATGTAAATCCAATGGAAGAGATTACCCAAATGGAGTTCCTCCTGATATCACTAAAGTCCTTGAGCTTGATATTGTAAGTTTACCAACTCCGGACTGTTAATAACTTTTGTGCAATCTCTTCAAGCCAAAAACTGAATCTGTTTGTGCAGTTAAGATGGGAGCTCAAAGGGCTAGATGACATTGTCACGCCATCTACCTTTTCACTAAGTGTAAAAGGAGAAATGTATGCTGATCGACGAACAAAGCCAAGCCTTAAAGGTCAACTACAAATGAGCATGAGCTTTGCTGTGCCTCCAGTTCTTGCTTTGGTCCCTGAGGATATTCGTAGAGGGGTAGCAGAGTCGGTAAGACCATGAACCCAACACCTAGTTTCATTATGACACACCTTTATTGTTTATTTTGCCGTATGTAATGTAGTACTTTTGCAAAATAGTTACTACAGAGATTGATTTGGAACATGAAGCGTAAGGTTAATGGTAGTCTGATTGCGGATTATAGTAAATTTAAGAGGGAGATACTCGGATAGTTTGATTTCATTGATGGCTGCTCAATAACTCCAGGAATGACACACTTGTGTGGTAAACCAGTGCAAGATGAGATTCTTTTATAGATTATCATAATGCTTGTGAGCATCTGCTATACTTTCTTGAACAAAATTGTATATTTCTGTCTGAATGTAAAATGTAGGGTTCAGGAGTTTGCTACCAAACTCTATTTTCTTTTTTAAGAAACAATAAATTTTGAAGGACATTGTACAATGAAGTTGTTATTCATTTCATACTTAATTACATAAAAGAAAGATCGAAATACTTTATCTTTGGCAGTCGAATATTCTTGAGACAATTATACATTGAGCATCTACAAGACAAGCCTCATGATTCGTAGTATCAACAGATATTGTATTGAGTCTATTGACAGAACCAGTGAACGGCAACAATAGACTTTTTCTAATTCTGTTAGTAATTAGTAATGTACTGTCACCAGATAATCTGAATAAGAACATGAACCTTGCTTGAATCTGTGAAATCAACTGCAATATATAATACGAACCTTTCTGATACCTCTATCTTTTAGAATCATAAGGAAAGAAATAGGTCTTGCCGGTCTTTCCAGCCAAAGATACATGTTGGAAAGCAGGAAATTATATTCTACATTTGGTGGATGAAGTTGAACTGCCTCACACATAATGTGTTGTCCTAGCCGGACTTTACTGTCAATACTACAAAACCCTAGAAGAGATCCCAGCAGAACCTCGTTCAAAGTCATTGCCGTTTTTCTTATTAGTGCCTGTCTTCTTCCAGATTTCCAGCCATACGGAAAAGGTCTACCATACATGAATAGTGCTCCATTATAGGGGTTATTCCATGTAGAGACTAGAGGTTAAAGAAATAATACCGATCCTGATCATTAAAAGAACTTAAAAGAGCTGTGAATATTGAGCCTGCTTGTGTACAACTTATAAGTCCAAAACAGCCGACGAGTGTTTGCCGACCCAACTTATAAGTCAGAATTTACAATTTGTAAGCTAATAAGTTAAATGTTAGTAACGCCGTACTTTTTCTCCAACTTATTTTTATTTTTTCGCTATTTTATTAAGATTAGTTTTAAAATTTATGTTTGTAAATATTAATCTAATTTATAATTCACCAATTAAGATAATTTATATCTAAAAATTATTTATTTTAGTTCATTTAAATAAAAAAAATTCTGACCAATAAATAAAATTATCCACACACTTATTTATACTATAATGACAAGTTAAAACACTGACATTAGTTTAAAATATTGACCAGATGGAAATGCTTCGACTTTGACATAGACGTAGTTTTTCGCTGACTAATCAAATGACACGACATTGCGTGGCAATGAGAATCATTACAGGCCAAGTAACCTCGTTCTTTTGAGGCAATTCATTAAACAATATTCCATAATCAACACCCTCCAAAAGAACAGTCCAAGAAACAAAACTTCGCTCACTCGTCGCGGCAAACACGTTCCTCCCATCATTCAATAACCCAAACTTAACACACATAATACATTACTCCATAACACTCCTTGACAACTCCACCCCTATTTTATTATTTAAACCTGACATTAACTTCCACACGTTAAAGAAACAAACCAAGTATATCATCAGGCACCATGCTTTGTTTTTACATACCAATAATTAACCAGAGCTTGGCGTTACTCCAGTGCAGGCATAACAAGCCATTAAAGCAGTCCCATCAACAGTTTTTTTGTGTGGACTAGAAATTTTATCCAAGACATTGTCAGCAGACCGGGGGCATCAGTATAACAAGTATCCATGTGGCTTATGACATTTTTCAGATAAAAAGTTGGACGAGTTTAACAGGTCAGAGGTGACTGATGGCATATGTCTTTTGGCCATGACAGAGATCAAACTCACGAGTGCAGGCTCTCAAGTTAAGAGGGCTGTGCAGTCCACAATGTCGAGATATAAAGGGGTAACAACCTGCCTTGCCATATAATAAATGAACTAAAATGTGCACATATCAGCATCACTGCTGAGTCCTAAGCAGTGGAAATATAACTGCCTAAATGTAAAACCCAAATGGATCTACAACTGCCTCGAATACATAATACGCATTATGCAAATACACAAATGACATGTATTAGTAAGATTTACTTAATTTTTGAAAGATAACATATAATATTTCTTCATAATTCCTATCTTTAATTGATTAACTACACTAAAGATACCAGTTAAACATTATATGATAAGATTAAAATACAATTTAAAACAAACAAATACTAATTTATATATAAACTCCGCAAAATGAAGCTAATCACCTGCCAACAACTATGTAACAGCGTACGCTTTCTTTCATGCAATGCCAACTTGGGCTTTTTCCTATTTAGTATAAAGAAGTATAGGAATACAAAACTACAAACAATAAAAAGTGAAAAGGAAGGTCTTTAAAATTTATGAAGTATTAACAACATTTATTGTCAATCAAATCAAAAGAAAAAAAAAACAAATTATTGTATACTTGAACTGGAGTAAACTTTACAATACAGTAGCTTTCGAATGTCTCAAGAATCCAGCGATGGTTTTTGAAAAATTCTGTCACCGCCTACTTCAATTTAAAGTACAGGATCAGTATGATCGAGAGAACAAGGACTGCTACAATGAAACCAATGATGTATTTGTTCCTGCTCATCCGCCTAGACATGGCAGTCATTATTCTCTTACTCCTGCCTACATTATCATCCACCCCATGTAGCTGAATTGAGGAAACAGAATAATAGAATAATTAACTCACTGTGAATATGAAACACTAAACACATGGTGGATGCTAAACTCATCCAAGCCAACATATGATTATGAAACTATTGAGTAGAAACTGTAAAACATGTTGAGTACTGTTCTCTGAAAGTTGTCAAATAAGAAGTCACAAAATAACCATTTCAAGTAATACAAATTATTTGACTTCCAAGACACAGAACTGCTGTTTTAGGTGACACATGCACAATAACTACCCAAAATGTATTTGCAAATATCATCTAGCATATCAAGTGCACATACCGTGTTATCAGCGTGCAAAAGAGACTGCCGCTGCTGATGCAGATCTGATAGAATTGAAACACCTAGATCCTCTGTCTCCAACATAGTCCTTCTACTTTCCCTAACCCTGTCGCTAGATTTGTTTAATTTTTCAGTCGACATTAATAATCTTTCTCTTTGATCCGCTGATACCTAAATCATTCACCCAGTGTCAACTCATTTCACAATGAAAATGTCAGCATTCTCATTTCTATGTACTATAATCAACAGAAAGATACTTGAAGTTATAATTATTGAAGCTCCGTAATAAAATAATATTTTCTATCAATGGTCATCAAAGACCATAAACTCCAAAACATTCTTCTCTGGCCAAAGAATTAGGTAAATTAAATTAGGCATATACCATTTTTGCATCCGCCATGCCCGACTCCAATAACTCATCTCGAGCAGCCTGATTCAGGTTGGTTGATGCAATTCGTTTAACTTCACTTTTCAAATTGTTCAGATCAGATTTGTATTCTCTCAATTTGGCAAGAAGTACAGCCCTCACATTAGGCTGTAAACTTCTTGCTTCAATATCCATCTTGCGTATCTGCAAATACATAATCCAAAAACATATATGTAACTGCTAATGTTACTCCCGATTGGTTCAAAGGAATTGAGGTGTATAAGAACTAAAATTTGTGAAAGTATTCAGAGATATCAGAGGGATGAAAAACAAGAAATAAATAAATACAACTAATAGATAATCAAATTAGTAAAAGATATGAGAAATGAATAAGCATTCTTTTGTAAAGTGGTTTATTTAAATATGTGGAATGAAATGAGTGAAATCTGAAATATCATAATTACGCATAAATCATATATGCCAAGACAACAACCAAGTTTTGATTCCAAAAGAGTCTAAGGTTGTTTTCACTTGGACAGAATGAAACTGGGAGAGAATGCAATAAGAGTTGTACTCTTTCACGGGGGAATATTTTTATTTTTTATGTCTCCTTTAATTCCTTTTCTGTAAATCAAAAATAGAACTCTAACCGACCAATTTTGAAAGAAAAGTTTCATTCTCCTTGTTCCACATTTTCCCCACAGCCTAAAACATAGAGAATTACTACTCCCTAATGTTTGTTCATTATTGTCTTCTACACCCTTCATTTCCCCTTAAATTTTGTGCATAATGTTTAATTCCACTCCTTCCCATTCCATACTCTCCAAGTGAACACAGCCCAACAGAATGAAGGTGATAGAAAGAAAAGAATGCTCCATACCAAAGATTCAGCTTCATCCAGTCCAACTTTTGCTTCAGAAAGTCTTTGCTTCTTTTGTTCTATAAACAGATAAGTTAAAACATTATCAAACAAAGTGTATACACTAAAAAAAGTAAAGGCGCACAAGTTTTAAAGAGCAATTAACTTCTCTGGAACAAGACTAGTCGAAGAAAAAAACTCAAACAAAGATATTTAGATATCAATTGTAATACTAATAATCAATTTGTCAGATTTGCCTTCACTTTAAGAGTGCGTCGGTAAGGTGGATAAAATACAACAGTCCGTAGGTCTTTAAGATGAAATATAAAATCAGTTTACTTTTCTACGAACAAAAATTATAACGGAACTCCAGATAAGGACAAGCTAGGCAGGTCGGACATCTTCTTTGTACAGACTATACAGTTGACAACATATACGTGAGTTGATGAATTACAACATATAAGTGTGTGTGCTTGCAGCATGAGTTGATGACGGTACATACTTAATTAGCACACGAAAAGGTGAAAAATTAAGTCTCCTGCATATTGTTGCCATAATATAGATGCTAAATATGAATTCATCATCTTAAGCATCAAAGTCCACGAAATTACAAGTCAATTTACTAATGCCTAAAAATTGCACAATTCATCTCGGATTTAACAATTACAACCAATCTCAATCTCGATAATACTTCTAATACATAATACAAGCATCAAAATTCGATTCGAAACCTGGTATACAATAATTAATCTAATTGAAACAAAAACAAAAAAGAAAAGAGCTAGGGTTTAGAAGAGAGTAGTCACCTCCATCAACAAGAGTAGCAGCTCTACATTTTTTGGTCAAATTAGCGGAAAGCTCGCAGTATTGACGCTCGTAATTCTCAAATACACCTGCCATCGTCCTCTACAACTCCACCTACACCTTGCTTAAATATACACACAATCAGATACATATGATACGAAAAACAAAAGGAGCGTAAGAGATCGCTACTTACCGGAATAATACTATTAATTAATCGGAGGAACACGATCTGATCGGAAAGTCGGCCGGAAATGGAAGAGATCAAGTCGGGTATTATCCAATCTAATGTTGCTTTTTCAGCTTGATTGGTTTGCCAACAATAGAGCTTTACCCTTTACATACACGGCGAATTTGTGTTTATTTTATTTTTTAATTCTAAGTTTTTCTATTGCGTTTCATTTTTACTATTCTAAAAGTTAATCAATTTTATTTAAAGTATTATTTTTATTATTACTAGTTT
>PHNY01111937.1:4659-15904 GCA_003724115.2 Anethum foeniculum | reverse complement strand
AACTTTAATTAAGTTTATTTATAATCTTAACTTAGTTTATTTTATAAATTGTAGATAGTTTATTAATTAAATTATTTTACTCTTTAAATAAATTATTTTATAAACTCTAAAATAATTTATTATTATAAACTTTTATAATTTGTATTTTAAAACTTAAATTAAATTATTTCATAAACTTTATTTAAGTTTATTTAATAATCATTTATTAGTTTATTTTATAAATTGTAAATAGGTTGTTTAAATAAGTTATTTTATATACTTTAAAATACAAACCCTAGGTGATGCACGCTGTTATAACATCTCCAAGGCGTCATGAGTAAAGCAGGAGGTGGCATGTATTTTTCCAAAAGGCGACAGCAGCATAGCATTTGCATATGACTCTTTGATTCTAGCTGGTATCCACCATATACATACAAGATTGTATGTATAATTCTACGTGCATGCATGTCTGATAGATTATCACGTCCAACTGCATATGCTGGTCCATGTCGCGTTCTGTTGTAGTTTACAAACAACTGATGTCGCGCCCAAGGCTGTGATGGTTGCTGGGTTGGTGTCGCCTCATGGATAACTGTTGTCGACTTGTAGCTTGGTGTATGTCGCCTCTTGCCATGATTCGTGTCGCCTTCTATGGCTTCACAGGTAGCGCTCAAGGTCTCTAGATGTAGCTGTCGCGTCTTGTAACTGAATATCAACGCTCATGTCACATTTTGAAAGTCAGCTGTAGCCTCCTGTTGTTCTTCCTGTCGCGCCTTGTAAGAGAAGCCATTTTTGGCTAAGTGATATATCAAGAGGCGACACCTGGGATGTTTTATGTTGACTGTCACCTCTTAACACTCAACTAATGGTTTATGGCGCGGCTTACAGGCTTCTCATCACGTCTTACAAGTTTGTCACGCTATGCATGGTTACTATCATAAACAAGGCAACTGGTAACTCCTGTTCAAGCTCATGTCGCCTCATGAATGTGCTCAAAATATGTCTAAGGCAAAATAATAGCTTGTCGCCTCTTAGAATTCAATATGTTGCCTCTTAAAGATTTTTGAATTGTTTCTAAGGCAAAAATAAGGCATATCGCCTCTTGTGTCGCCTCTTGTGTCGCCTCTTAAATCAAGTGGACCGACTCTGTAAAGCATGTGAGAAAGGAAAGTCAAAGAGAGCATCACATAAGAAGAAGACTATGACTGACATCACTGAACCACTGCAACTTTTGCATATGGATTTATTTGGTCCAGTAAATGTCATGTCAATATAAAGAGTATAATTTTGGAGACAATATGTTAGTGAAAGTATTACCTTACATAAGTATAATGAGACTTAGAAATTAAAAAAAAAAAATTGGTCCAGAATATGTACGACCATTTAGGATTTTTGAGGAAGCAGTTAGTAAATGTTTCCTATAAGTTGGTTTTACCTCGAGAACTTTTACATATTCATTATTTATTTTATATTTTACTATTAAAATATTATCACCTTGACAATAACCCTGTAACTGATTGTGAGCCATTGGAGATCTGGTATGATTGGAGTTATCAATATGTTTATGAGAAATATAGTGGATTATAGGGTACACGAATTGAGAAGTAGAAAGATGAAGATGTTCAAAAATGGTTTTGAAAGAACCATAAGATAGAAGAACTGTCTGGGAGCTAGAAAGCAAAATGCTGTATAAATACCTCTCTTTGTTCACTAACAAGCATTAATTATGAGGACGGAATCCTTTAACAGGGAAGAATGTAACGACCATAAAATTTTAGGTACATTTTATTATTATTTTATTCCGTTGACATTACCAATTTCATTCACGTTCATAAGTAGCATTTTTCTATAAACGAGTAATTTAAGTTCCATTTTATGATATCATTATTGTTATTACATTATTGTAAACATTTACATTTTATTTTCTTTAAAAAGAAAAATATGGTAGAATCTTGGTATTACTATTTTTTTTTGTTATAGTTTCGTAGTTAAATTTTTATTATTATTATTTAAATCTTGAGGTCTGGCTATTTTAATATTTACAATATTTTATTTATTTCTAAGTACTAAAGATTTGTTATTTCTATTTTATTTATGGAATATTTTAATAGAGTAGATATTTCTTTGAGAAGAGATATTTTGGATAAGATATTTTTATAGACTAATCTAGAAACTAGATATTTTGTTCTAAGATATTTGTTTTAGTAATCTAGAAGCTACTACACCATTCTTTTTAATTAAAAATACAAATATTTCTTAAGACTAGTATTCCATTAATTGCTATTCTCACACACCAACACATACTTTTTCTTCCCAAATTTTATCATCCTGGGGGACTCTTGAAGATTTGGAAAGGAGATTATTAGCCTACAAATTCTTGAACTTTAATCATCAACGGTATGTTAATAATTTATTTTCTTTCAACCATTATTAATTTTGTGTTAAAAGTTTTGTGTGAAAATTTGGTTTAGTGGATTAATTAGTGAATCAATGAAACCTATGTTAATTAGGATTTAAGTGGAATTGGGACTTTTAGTTTTGTTGTGAATAAGTAATAAATTGTGATAAGTTAATTTGGGGTCTTGTGGTTTAGTGGGTAAATAATGAGTAAAAGTAGTATGTTTAATTGGATTTGTGAAGGTGGTTGGTGCCGAGAGTTTTTGGGATGGAAGAAGGTGGTGGAAATGGTTGTTCTCCTGAAGGGAGGGAGGTGTTGCGTGTGCACTACAATAGGTGTTGTGTGAGTAAGATGTGGGTGTGTGCGTGAGGTTAGAAAGAACCGAGAGGAGAGGAGAGAAGAGAGTGTCCTGTATATATGTGTTGAGTATGTATGTGTGTGCATAGTATATGTGTGTACCGCTGCTGCCAAAGGGAGCCACGGTGGTGGCAGTGATCGGAGATGAACGGAGAGAGGGATATGGGCGGAGAGAAGAGAGAAATAGGAATGGTGGTAGGTTGTGACAAGAAGACAATGGTGTAGGTGGTGATGATACGCGTGTGTACATATTTAAGTACATTTATATATTTGATTAGTACTAAATTATTTTTAAGAGAACTTTGATAATTTAGTAAGAAAACGGATATGAATTGGAATTTGGAAATGGAAGGATAATTTGTTAAAATAGGAGAGTATTTGATTAGTTTATTAGATGATTAAATGAATTTGGTGACAATAGTTTCAAACAAATTGGTAAAAAGAATAAAAAGTGGGATTTTGGATTATTTTATAAAATAGTAGGGTAATCGGATTTTAAAATAAATGATTTTATCTTATTAAAGGATTTTATGATAAATAAGATAGTAATTTTTGGATAATATTTTGAGAAGGGGAAATTGAATAATGAATTATCTTCTAAAAATAACATAAAAGGATTTATTAAATTATTTTTTTGAGAGTTTGGAAACTGAGATTAATTATATTAGGATATTAGTGTGGAAGAAAATTTTGGGATTTGGCTAATAAATCCAAGAGGAAGTTTATAAATTTTTATGATGATCGGAAACAAAAGAACTATTAAGATGAAATAGATATTAAATTTGTAAAGAACCTAAAAATAGAGACGTAGAGGAATTATTAAAAATGGTTGGCGTGTGTAAAATTTAAGAAAATAATTTTATTTGACTCGGGTATTTATTTAGATATTTATCAGTGATTTTTATTTGAGTTGAAGGATAATGGAGATACTTTTATAGAATTATTTTAGAAATGTGATTATTTAATGAATATTTTTAAGAAAATGATTAGTGTATTATTTATTTAAAATACTTCCCAAACTCCGATTTTTACGTACAATACATGGTTGCGATCGTGAGAAAAATATTTAGTTTTTAAAATTATTTTAAGGATGCAATACCATTCGAACCATGGAGTTATAATTAAATTAGATATTGAGATATTGCAATTTATTAGATATCACCAATTAACATGTCGTGATTAGATGAATTTGATTATATTAAGTTCTTATTATTAAATTTATGTTGCCGGTTATAGAATTATCCAAATGGAAGTGACTGTGGTAGTTAAGGCACGTAAGAGTAATTACTTTTTGTTTTGCAATTGTACATCGGACCTGAGGCAAGTTTACTATTTTCCACTCTCCTCTGGAAAATGTTTTATTGTGAATAATTTTATGAGTATTTTCTCTCAAGAAATTTTTATTTTCAAAATTATTTATTTTATGAGTTTTTAAAAGCATTTTCCATTTTTGGAAAAATTTTATATTCCAAAAATTTCCTTTGATCGGATACCCTATCTTTTAAAAAAAATTGGTCGTAGTCATTGTTCAAGACGACTCCTTCTAACTTCTTTTAGTTAAGGTTTGACTCCTTCTTTCAGGTCAACCACATTCGTTTCTTATCGGTTACATCTATTGTTCAGGTGTAACCACCTTTATTGAAATCAAGAACTGATTCATTGTTCGGATCAGAAATTATTAGGAAGTATTTGATTTAGTTAGTCGTAGTGATTGGTTCTACTTGAAACTACTCAGAACGTTTATCAATCTGTTGGTTGTTCTTTTGTTTTTTTGGATAACCAAACAATTTTATTGAACTCGACCATTCTCTTTGTTCGAGATGGTTACTTTTCTTTGCTTTCTAGGTGATGCATTGTTCGTGTCGTCTAAAATTATTTTCTTGTTTTCAGAATTAACCCATTGTTCGGGTTAATGTAATTTATTTGAGAAGTGCTAGCTGTGTGCTAGACTTAGCAAATAAATTTCCTGTGTCTAGTACTCTTCATTTAGGAATTACTCGGGGATTCATACTCTAATCTGGTCAACATGGTCCAGAAACGTTGACCATGATTAATATGGTCCGGGAACGTTGACCATGGTTAGTATGGTCCGGAAACGTTGACCATATTTAATCTAGTCCGTGATGGTCAACCATGGTTTGTGATAATGTGTTAAATCCGTTTTGACGGATAATGTAATGTGACATTTGGCTCTGTGGGATCCAGGGTTGTGTGTTAACCCATTTATGATTAATTGCTAGCAAAATTTGAAATGTAAGGTGGGACTTGCCTGAATGCACTGATCACGCTACACGTGAGTCCTACAGGAGTCGATACTTGTGACATGGTAGTTGATCGAGCCATGGGGTATCGAAAGGTGGATGACCAGTATATTCTTGTGTCCAACTGTTTAAAATTGTGTTTGAGATTTCTCATGTTCTCAAAGTTGAGAGTGTTGTTTAATATCATTCTGTCTTTTAATTGTTGAAAAGCTTTATTTGTTATCTTTTTATCACTGTTGTTGAGGATTGGTTAAATAGTGAATTTGCTGAGCATATTGGTGCTCACTCTTGCTTTATATATGTTTTTAACAGTTAAATACAGAAAGTGATAAGCATGAGGCAGTGGGTAAAGGGAAGTCCTATAGCCACATGGCAGTATGTAGATTCTTGTTATTAAATGTATGCCTCAGAGTCCATCTAGAGTTATCCTTTGGATTATATTGATATGCATGTACGAGTAGACAATATGGCGTGTAAGAAGGTTCGTAGTGACGTGGAAAAGATCGAGATCAGAGTTCCTTGGATCTGTGGAGTGAGATGTGACAAGATATTGTGAAGACTTGTATTTCTATTCATTGTTGTAAAGATAATACATGTATTTGTACATTGTAAGGTGTGGGCCCGATTCCGTGAAAAGGCGGGTTTGGGGGCGCCATAATTTTCTCCTAAATTTTCTCTTTAAATCAAGATACATATCCCAAATAGAAAAATTTTCTCTTAAAAAAATTACATATTCAAATTATAAAATGTTTTAAATTTATAATTATCTTTATTTATAGATTTCCTCTAATGGATATTAAAAATCAAAATTCCTTTTTGAGGGGATTAAAATTAGATTCAAATTCAAATATTTGATTTACATGTGAAGAAAAATTCTCAGGAGTTTTATAATCGCTTGAATTATATTTATACATTTTCTCTAAAACTTCTCTAATTTGAATATTAAAAATCAATATTTCTTATTTTTTAGTCCCAAATTTTAGGTATAAGAATATTTATAAAAGAAAAGTGTTTAAAAATATGTTTAAAAAATTCAAATAAATCGGATTTTTTAAAAATCAAATCCAAATTTAAACATTAAAACTTCCTTAAATACATTCAAATTAATAAATGCATCCAAAATATATTTGAATTCATAGAGAATGAGAACTCGAGTTTAGACAAAAGATATATAATTAAAAAATTCACATATTTTTAGTATTAAAAAAAATTGAATTTATAGAGGAACATATTATATACATGAAAAAATAATTTGAATTTATAGGTATACATATAATTAATATTTCCTTTAAAATATTCGAATATTATTAATTTAATTTTTTTAAAGAAGAGGAATTCGAATTTATAGAAAAGACATATTTTTTAAACATTCTTTAATTTTTGTTAAAAAAATTTAAAACTTCTATAAAAATTAAATGGACAAGTTTAATTTTTCTCACTGTGTATATTGTTACAACGGGTGTCGGCTCAAGAAAACATGAGACAAATCTGTTTAAATGTAATAAAAGTTCAAATCCAATTCCAAAATTTTTGATACGGTTAAATCTAATCACATCGAAACATGTCGGGTACCCATTAGATTATTTTGTCGACCTTAATACGGGTTAGGTATCGGATTAGAAGATTTTGTCACCCATAATTTAGTTTCATGTAAAGTTAACATATCCGTATTTAGAAAAATATTCAAATATTATAAATTCAAATTTTTAAGGAAGAGGAATTCAAATTTATAAGAAAGACATATTACTATTTTTTTTTTAATTTTTATTAAAAAGGAATTAAAAACTGTTATAATAATCAAATCGACATGTTTAAATTTTCTTTCAGAATAAAAATGTTCCGTGTATTTGTTACAGCAGGTATCGACTCAAGAAAACGGGACACAAATCGATTTGAATGTAAAAAAAAAATCAAATTCAAATTCCAAATCAAGATTTCGAATTCGGTTAAATCTGATCACATGGGAATGAGTCGGTACCCATTAGATTATTTTTCATTCTTAATACGGAATGTGTACCAATTATTAGATTAGAATATTTTATCATCCTTAATATATTTCATGTAAAGGCCAAATGAGGGGGGGAAAAAAACCTAACCCAGTACTTAAATTTTTATTATTGCATAATGTTATTGGTTTTATCTTTATATATTTTTTTTATCAAAGATAATAACTTATTATAATGAATATCGGCCCATGAAAACGTGACACAAATCAACATAAATGAAGAATATATATTAGTAATTTATCTTATCGTCTATGTATATTTAATTTCTACAATAAAATTTGTGTTTACTATTTTATATAAAATAATCTAACTATTAGGATTTTAGAAAACATATTATAGGGCGCTGCGAAGCGCGGCTTAGTCGACTAGTCTTTATCTTTATATATATAAAGGAAAACCCACAGGAGCTCTGCAATATCTCGAATCATATTTATCTTTTTTCCTAGAACTCCTCTAATTTAAATATTAAAAATCAAAACTTCCTTTTTTTCATGTCCTAAATTTTAGATATGGTAATAATTATAAAAGAAAAGTGTCCAAAAATATGTTAATAAATTCAAACACAATCATATTTTGAATTTAAAACTTCCGTCTTTTATAAATAAAATATATTTCGAAAAATTTTTTAAGATCTTTATAAACACAAAATAGAACAGAATACATTGTAGAATTTTATTTCCATCATATAATCCTTCTTATTTTTGTTTGTGCAGGTTTTATACAGGATTTCTTTCAAAATCACGTAGACAAAGATCCAACATATCAGGTTTGTCCTCTCTGTGCCATTTTTTGAAAAAATATATGCATCCGGTAGTTATATGCATGTGCGGTTGTTTTGATGCACGGCAACCCTCTTTGATTGTTATCTGTGTATGTATTACTAATTTACTGTGAAATTAGGTCGAGCCTTTAATAATATTATTTTTTTCAAAACATATCCGCACCCACTTTTTTAATGTAGATAAGCATCTGGGCTTATATGTGGTAACTGGTGATTACAAACTTCTCTATCGTAATTGTGATTTTTTAATTGGACGAGCAACCTAAATACTGTCTTTTATATATTGATTTGTAAGCGAAGAGAGTGTAATATGATACGCAAAGATTGATGAACTATAGTTGGCACAAGAAAAAAATTCAAGAAATCTATATAAACAAATCTATCTTATTTGGTCAATATTATTTTTTTTGGTAATTCTTTTCCTTTGTTTAATGCTTGGCATCAAGAATAATAGTTTAGTGAAAAAATATATTTTGTTACTCGCATATTGAAGTGTTGTGCAACGAGAATAGAAGTATAGAATTATCTTTTTTAAGGCACCCAAATTTATGGTTTTTATAGTTGTTAATAATTAATAATTTTTTTATATATTTCTTATTTTATTTATTTATGCTTACATTTTATTATTTAGTAATTTTTATTTATTTACCGTATTTTATAAATTTGAAAAAGTTTAACAAATTTCTCAGCTTAAGAACTGAATGAGGGATGAAGTATATGTCGTACTTCTGGCCATTCGCAAATCTTTTAAGTAAGCTTTGGTATATTTTTCTATAGTGTCCAAAAATATTAAGTTTTAGTATATTTTACATGTTCATCTTGGTACATCTTTTGGTACATCTTGGAACATGTTATGTTATAATGATTTATATGTCCATATTTAAAACTTTTATTATTAAGTCTGAGGATATTTAAAAAAAAGTAGTACTTATTTGTTATTGTAAATAAATAAAATTTGAAGTTATAATTATTTTTTTTTAGCATTATATATTATTACTACCTTTTATTTATTTACATATTTATTTGAAAAATGTGCAAAACAATTGTTCTGAACTTTTAAGGTGTGCAGAACAATTCTTCTCACAGATCTCACACAAAATTGTTCTTCTTATCATAATCACGTCAATATCTTAGATATTTGTTTCTCAAATTTTTGTCTGAAATAATTTTTTTTTGAGTTAAAAATTATGTAACAAGACTACCGCGAAGCGCGGCTTAGTTGACTATTTTTATATAATTGAGAAAATTAGCGTTTATGTGGCATCTCTGAAATCGCCTCATTCTCCTTTTCTAATTTTCACAATTTTTTGAAATAGTAAATATCAAAAAATCTAATTCAAAGCTTTCTTTTTTAGTCCTATTTTCTAGGAGTAAGAAAAATCAAGACCTATTAATAATTGGTTAAAAGATTTTTTAATATTATTATATATCATATTCCAAATATGAATTTATAATTTAATCGACCATGTCTATATAAAGCAATTAATATTACAACAAGTGCAATACATCCGAATGTTTGTTTGTGTTATGTGATCATACCTTTTCAATTTTTAATGAATACTTTCAATATTTTTTATAAATAAAAAATATTTATTAAAATATTTTTATATTAATGTTTGTGTTGTTTTTTTTGTTTGTTTGTTATATTTAATGAATGTTAATATATATAATATATATATATATATATATATAACACAAAATAAGAGTTTATAGCGAATTCTATAATTAAAACTTCAGTTTAACATATTCGAAATAAATTCAAAATCATTATAAATAATTCTTGAACATTGAGGTACAATTTTTTTTTTGTGTACAATTATTATATCTTTACATATTTTTAGTCATATATTGTTTTATTATAACGGGTGTTGGTCAAACAAAACTGATACAAGTTGGTATGATTGACATCGGCTTAGGAAGACGTGATATAAATTGGTATTACGAAGATTATATAAATAGTTTTATTTTTTTATATATATTTTAACGAGTGTCGGCCTACCATAGTGTGACACAAAACCGGTATCAACAATTATATGATTAGTTTATTTAATTATAGTATATTTTTCTTATATAATCTTGACATAAAAAATGTTTGTACGTATAACGATTTTACAATGTTCATAATTTGTAACGTTTTCAAATTAATCTAATGTTGTTTTAAAAAAAGAGTTTAATCAAATATTTTAAAATTTGACATGATTATGCGTTTAAAATCTTTAGTTAAAGTATTGTTTCATGATACATAAAGTTTATCTATGTCTAAATATGTCTTCTTTATAGAGTTTCTTTGATTTAATTTTAAAAATTAAACTTTCTTTTCTAAGTTCCTAAATTTTAGGTAAAGAAATAATTAAGTTACATGTTCGAAATAGAAAAGACACTCAAATTTATAGCAAAATAATATAAGATTTAATAGCGAATCCTATAATTAAAACTTTGATTTAACATATTCGAAATAAATTCAAAATCATTATAATAATTCATGGATATTGAGTTTCAATTTTTTTTGTTTAATTATTGTATATTTATATATTTTTAGTCATATATTGTTTTATTATAACGGGTGTCGGTTTAACAAAACATAATACAAGTCGGTATGATTGTTGTCAGCTCAGGAAAACGTGATATAAATTGGTATATATAATGAAGAATTATGTAAATTGTTTAATTTTGTTTTACATATTTTAACAGGTGTCATCCTAACAAAGCATGACACAAAATCAGTATCAACAACTATATGAATAATTTATTTTATTATAGTATAATTTTCTTAAATAATCTTGATTTAAAATTTTTTAAGAATATATAGTTTAGGGCCGCTGCGCAGCGTGGCTATGTCGACTAGTATATATCTTTATATATATAAAGGAAAATCCACATGAGCTCTAGAATCGCTCAAATCATATTTATCTTTTTTTCTACAGCTCCTCTAATTTAAATATTAAAAATCAAATTTCTTTTTTTTCATGTCGTAACTTTTAGGTATGGTAATAATTATAAATGATAAATGTCCAAAAATATGTTAATAAATTCAAATATAAATCAAATTTCGAATTCAAAGCTTCCTTCTTTAAGTCTTAGTTTTTAAGGAAATATAATCGAAACCTTTTATAAATTGGATAAGAGATTAGAAAAGATCAAAATTTTCTTTTTTAGGTTCTATTTTTTAGAAAAGAAAATTGAATCTTTTTTTAAATTGGATGAAAGATTTTTGAAATCAAAATTCGTTTTTTAAAAATATTAAGAACAAAATTTATTTTCTAATGTGTGTTTTGAAGGTACTAATTTCAATTACCCATATTATAAAAATATTTCAAATACAATTGCAAATCTTAAAATTTTATAAATCTATGTTTTTTGATAAATTATAGTTTTGAAAGTATTTATGTAATTCAGAATTGTCATGTGAAAGTTGAGATACCTATTCTAACTATATTCAAAAAAATCCTCATAAGCGGTGAAT
>PHNY01111909.1:4343-22330 GCA_003724115.2 Anethum foeniculum | reverse complement strand
TATATATATATATATATTATATGTCTCGAAAAGTGATACCGATTACAATTTTAGTGCCCGTTTGAGAAATCTTAAAATAAGTAACTTATGACTTAAAATGACTAAGTGACTTATAAGTGACAAGTGAATGAATACTTATAAGTTATATAAGTGTTTGGATGATTTTACTTATAAGTCAGAATTTTTTTTATTTAAATGAACTAGAATAAATAATTTTTTTAATATAATTTTTTTAATTCATAAATCTTATATTAGATTAACATTTAAAAGCATATATTTTAAAACTGAAGTTAATAAAAAAAAAAAAGAATCAAAATAAGTTGAGAAAAAATACGTGATTACCAACATCCAACTTATTAGCTTATAAGTTGTAAATTCAACTTATAAGTTGGGTCGACAAACACTCATTGATAAGTTGTTGTTGTTGTGGACTTATAAGTCATAAGTCGACTTAAATCGATCACCCAAACAGGCCCTTAGTCTCCGGTGTTTATTTAGTTGCTTAATGCTTTCTGACAATCCCATCAGTCAGAAGAGTCAGATTATTGTGAAAGCAAATAGAATCACTCATAGGTTCCAGTGTTGAGTATTTAGCAGCAACAACAGAGCTGATGGGGTCTTTGTTGAGAAAGACATTCATTAAATTTCCTAGCTTTGCCAACTTCTGGGGTCCATGTAGACAATCTCCTCGAAACCAAAGACCCTTCCTTAGAGATGCAGATCATGGAAACCTTGGTTGCGCCAGTGCCGAGTGTCTTTCTTCATACTATAGTGTTTTTGTCGCTCGCCTTGCCATCATGGTATGTAATTTTCTTATGCATTGACATTGATAACATAGTTTAAATAGGGCAGTAATTTCTTTGCATGCTTTTGTTCTCTGAAACTGAAGATGACATAAAATGTAGAATTGAAGCACTTAAATAAAATTAACCACCCAGATATTTAAGTGTATGTAAACAAACAATATATCAAACCTTTAACTGAGATTCAGGAGAACACAAGAACTATCCCTGTCCTAAATTTAATAGAGCTTGATATTGCAATTTGACAATAGCTACATTTGGCTTCATATGTAAACGACATTCTGCAGGCCATGCTTGCAATTCTGATAGGGCTTCTGACCTTACTGACTTGGCATTTCACAAAGGTGTATACAAACAAATCACTAGAGACTTTAGCCTACGGACTTCGCTATGAACTCTTACAGCGTCCCATTTTACGGATGTGGAATATCTTTAACTCAACTGTTGAAATAACGACTGCTCAAGTTAAGCTGTCAGAGTTTTTGATAAAAAAGTTTAGCAAGCCTGTTAATCAAGCAGAGCAAGTAGAGGTTATCTTCTGTCCAATTTTCTTTTATGAACTTTTCTAACGTGTAGGTATTAAAATATTTTTGGTGTAATATTTCTTCATAAATTTAATTTTTTGACTCCCAGCTATATTATTTCTTACTTACTAACATTTAGGATTTTAACTCCCAGCTATATCAAGCAATGAAGGATGTAACATGGGCTCTGTTTGCGAGTCACAAAGCTCTTAAGTCTATAACCATGAATTACAAGAATGGATTTGTTCAGGCTTTTCATAGAGATCACAGGAGTGACAATACATTTTATATATACTCTGACCTAGTCAACTATTCCATAAGTGGAGCTTATGATATGGACATGCTTTCAGCTCACCGAGGGTGGAATGATCAATCTGTACACAATAATATATCTGCAATTTGGTACCGTGAACCATTAGATCCTGTTACGGGTGAAAAGACTGGGAAAGCCATGCCAATCCAACCAGATGATCTGATTAACATTGCAGGAATATCACAAGTACCTGACGGTGTAGCTTCATGGCATGTAGCAGTAAGCAAATATTCAGATTCACCCTTGCTTTCAGCAGCATTGCCAGTTTTAGACTCATCCAAGCAAAAAAGTATAGTGGCTGTGGTGGGTGTAACAACTGCACTTTATAGTGTAGGTCAGTTAATGAAAGAACTTGTTGAGTTCCACACTGGACACATATATTTGACATCTAGAGAGGGTTGGCTGCTCTCTACTTCCACAGACACTCCTCTTTTGATGAACTCAACAACAGGGCCAAAACTTATGATGGCTGTTGATTCTGAGGATGAGGTGATACGTTCAGGAGCGAAGTTGTTACAGAAAACTTATGGTACTGAGACTCCCACAAATCACACGGTTCACATAAAGGATGCCAATCTTGGAAATCAGCTCTATTACATAGATTCATTTATTCTAAACTTAAAAAGGCTTCCTATGGTAAGTTTAGATTTATTGGCACTCTTATATATAAATTTCATAGAGTACAATGTCGAGAACCTTTCTCAGAGTTTGCAGAGGCTGCTTAGATAGAAGTGGACTTGCATTTTATCTTTCAAAGCTAGGATTCTTAAATTTTTAATTTTTAAATAACTTATCATTTAGATTTCACAGCTGATCTTGCCATCTATATTTTTCTCAGGTAGGGGTTATTATCATCCCAAGAAAGTACATTATGGGGAAGGTGGACAGGAGAGCCATGAAAACGTTGGTGATACTGATATCTGCTTCTTTTAGTGTACTGGTCACTGGATGTGTTTTTATATTCATATTGACAAATGGAGTGTCGAAGGAGATGAAACTTAGAGCAGAATTAATAAGCCATTTAGATGCAAGAAGGAAGGCAGAGGCCTCAAGCAATTACAAAAGCCAGTTTTTAGCAAATATGAGGTGACCATGCATTTTAATCTTAATGGAACAGACTAGGGAAGAGGTAACTCTTTGTTTTGCACCCTCATTGAGAGGGGACACAACACCAAAAGCCTCCAGTTTGAGATTTATAAACCTATATCTATTCATTATACCAGGTATATATGATCTGATCAGTTTATGAAACTGGATCTAAGACTAAAGTTTAGGAAGCTAGAACAAAGTATATAATATAGGTTACATTGTATTATTATATACATTATTGAAGACTTATGTCCAAACATGATGCTTGTATATCATGTTGGTAGCTAATTCTTCATGCTTAGACATATCAGAGAGTTGTAAATTTTCTTGTATTTTGTTTAGTGTAATTTATGGATTTATTTTTTTGAAAAAAAATAGCATACCTCCAGAATTTCAAAATATGTGTTCCCGAGCTTCTTACAAATAAAGCGTGAACCTATCTCTGTTTTATATAGATTTTTGTAGGCATCTTAGATGTACAACTTGTCCCTTGTTCTAGTTATATTTACATAAGCCCTCACAGTAAGAAATTCTATACATGTTGGCCAGTAAGTTAGCATTTTTAAATAATAATTGTTATTTTAATTGTGCAACAGTCATGAATTGCGAACGCCTATGGCTGCAGTCATTGGATTATTAGACATCCTCATGTGTGATGATTGTCTTACCAACGAGCAATACTCAACAATTGCCCAGATCCGTAGATGCTCAACTGCTTTACTAAGACTTCTTAACAATATTCTGGACCTCAGTAAGGTGCCAATTCAAACTGACAAGTGCCTTGTTTATGAATCCTTAGTACTGTACTATCAATGTCAATGAACTTACTTGCCTAAGAACGTATCATACATCTCCAAGCAAAGCAAGGATATAAACATGAAATGTCAGTGTAGGTGTGCCTTACTATCATGGATGATATTACTGCAATCTTACTATCTTAGAGTATCGGAGTATAGCTGCATCAAATAATATTCTTTTTTTATTTCATTATTAGCTTTAAGCATACTGCATCTTTTGATCAGCTACATATCCAATTTCAGCTTCATATGATATTTTATACAGGTTGAATCTGGAAAGCTGGTGCTCGAAGTAGCGGAATTCAACTTGGAACAAGAACTCGAAGGACTTGTTGATATGTTTTCCGTCCAGTGTATTAACCACAAAGTTGAGATCTTTCTAGATCTTTCAGGTATAACCGAATTATATATTATTTTTCATTTTACTGCAAAAGAACTGAAAAACCAACTTTCATGTCTCTGCAGTTTGATTCTTTTCTACCGTATCCAATCGGTCTATTTTCTGTTCAAACTCTTGGTATCATTGGACTCTTATTTTACTGATGCAGATAATGTCCCAAAGTTAATTCAAGGCGACTCTGGCAGAGTTGTGCAGATTTTTGCAAACCTCATCAGCAATTCTATCAAGTTCACAACATGTACGTTTACCCTTCACCTTCCTCAGTGTGAAAAAAAATAGTACAATAATACAATTACAGCAAACAAGGCACTGCATAATTGAAGAATGGAGATTACAAAATCTAAGACTAAAAGTTATATATACAGATTTTACAATAAGTCATTATTAGTTTCTGTGCATACATCGCCTGAGTTTATGTTATTTTAAACTTCCCATTGAATATGTAAAGCAAAATTTTACAGTATAATCGATAGTTTTATAAATTTATAATGTAAACAATGATAAACAATGCAAGCAGATCAAATTTGATATGACTAGTTCTCCCGGAAAGTTTATGTAGCTTGTAACGGTTAAGGTTTTCTGGCTTGCAGCGGGATATATTGTTCTCCGAGGATGGTGTGAGTATCCAAGTACTACTAGTAATGCCAGGCAGGCTTCCTTTGCTCAGATAAATTCAATATCACCGAATACAACACACAACGAAAACTTCTGGAAAAAAGACAACCAATTGATTCTCTGTTTCGAAGTTGAGGACACTGGCTGTGGTAAAATTCTTAGTCTGTTAAAAACAAAACTGATGTTAGCATAGCCTGATCAAATTTATCATTCAAGTACCGCAGGTCATCATTTATACCCACATTGGTGTGTATGCATTTGTAATTATCTAGTTCTTGTAGGAATTGATCCAAGCAAATGGGAATCTGTGTTTGAAAGCTTTGAGCAAGCCGATCCTTCAACAACTCGATTGTAAGCTGTCATAGAATCTTGATTACATATGATAGGAGCTTCTAGTAAAAAATGCTGCAACATGTAACGTAAAGTTGTCAATTTTGTCATCATCTTGTTGAAGGTTCCCAATAGTTCTGAAACTTCATAATTTTCAGGCATGGTGGAACTGGGCTTGGTCTATGCATTGTCCGGACCTTGGTGAGCTCTTAATTTCATGCTTTTGTCCTGATAAAAAAAAGTGCAGGAAATGAGAATAGAGTCTGCATCCGATGAAAAAGAAACAGCATACTAAGTTGATTAGGAGGGACCCTCCGGGTATTATTAACCATCGTAACGATTGATAACCTCGGTTAATTATATTAAAAGTTGCATAATATTTGTACAAGATACAGTTATACTCTAAGCTGTTTCCTTATATTATGACATTAAACTACGTTTTTGCACATAGAGGTGAGAAAGAAATATTCATGATTTCTAAGTAACAGTGCATCTTTGCAAAAAGTAATCACAATTTGGCAGTCTCTTACGCAGTTGGTTTGCAGGTGAATCAGATGGGTGGAGAAATTAAATTTGTTAACAAAAATGGACCAGGGAGTCTCATGCAACTTTATCTGCTTCTCAGGGCTCCTATAGATGGGACCGAAGAACACCGCAATTTGAACTATTCAGAACAAAACCTGACAGTAAGTGCAACTAATTATTAATTTGAGGGGGCTTTACCATGTGTCCTAAAACGACTTCTTTAGAAAAAAATCCCATCTCTATACAATATTAAGCTCATTCATATTATAGGGAATTATGGCATCTATCAATCGTGGAAAGCTATGCTGATTCATCAAACGAATTAATGTCTATAATTATTTCTCCTTGACCTCTCATCTGTAATATAACGCAGAAGCATAAAACAAGAATGAACAGAAGAACATTCAATCTGTCTATATATTCAGTTTGTAACAGTTTATACATTTGATTAATCTACAATTCTTATGCAAGCTTTTGGATGTAGTCTAATCATGTGAAATTTTAATGCAGGTTCTGCTTGCACTCGGTGGAAAAATGGGTAGCTTGATTATGTCCAGTTGGCTACAGCAACATGGTATGTTCACCTACGAAGCATGTGACTGGAATGAACTAACAGCAATTCTTCAGGAACTCTTTCTAGATGGGAGTTACCTACAAAATTCACCAAATAATTCTACGGTAGCTGAAAAACTTTACACTGGAAACAAGAAGACAGCAATTTTCATCATACTAGTTGATATAATTTTACTTGACCTGAGCACTGACATATGGAAGGAACAACTAAATTTCTTGGATAGATATCGTGGCAGGGCAGGGTTCGCCTGGATATTAAATCATGACACCTCCAGTAACATCAAGAAGGAGCTTTATAAGAAAGGGCATCTATTGATGGTAAACCGACCACTGTACAAAACAAAGATGATCCAAATAATAGAATCTGCTTTAAGAAGAGAGAGTGAACTGCAGAAGACAGTTGATCCTCTGATATCTAAAATTGTTGACAAGGACAGGCATAAGTGTCTTGAAATGGGTCCTATTCAGTCTGATGGCAAGGTGGAGAGGAAGTACAATACTAGTGATGCATTGGTAGAGCATTTCAATAAAACCTTCTCGTCACAAAATGAAGCAGTTAATAATTGCTTCGTGGAGTTTACAGATGTTCACTCAGATGGAAACGAGTTGAGAAGACATGAGAATGATCAAACTGGCGCTGCAAATGACATCCGATGCACGAGTTTAATGACAAAGGATAAACAAACTTCTCTTGAAGGTCTACGTATACTTCTGGCAGAAGATACACCTGTACTCCAGAGAGTTGCAACCATAATGCTTGAAAAGTTGGGTGCAAAAGTTGTAGCTGTGGGAGATGGTCTGCAGGTAGTTAATGCATTACTCTTTCAACCCAAGCTAGAAAGTTATGAAGATGAATCTTTCCAGGCAGATGACAAACCGTATAGTCAAACAGAAGAATCCGACTTCTCCATGTACGATTTAATCCTTATGGATTGTCAGGTAAAATTTGACCTATATGCGTATATTTACTTTTTCCTTCGAGAAGCAGTCCCGTTGTGTAAAAATTTAATATAATCTAGTAATGCAAGATGGAGTTGAGATTAATAGGTTTTAATTTTAGAACACTTGCACTATTTCCACTTTCATGAGCATCTAGTGAGCTCGAATATCTGTGCATATATTTTATTGTCTTGAGGCCTATATATATACATTTGATCATTGTTTTACACTAACACTTAGATTGAATAACTTCTATATATGCAACCTCCATTACAAACCAGATGCCGAAGATGGATGGATATGAAGCAACAAAAGCTATAAGAAGATCAGAAATAGGAACCACTTTGCACATTCCTATAGTCGCGCTGACTGCCCATGCAATGTCATCAGATGAAGCCAAGTGCCTAGAAGTTGGCATGGATGGATACCTAACAAAACCGATCGATCGTAAGTTGATGGTATCCACCATTCTTTCGTTGACCAGGAGAGCACCTCAGTCCAAACAATAAGCTATGTAATAACCAGAAAAGGTCTGACACCAATACAGCTCATATCTTTGCAGAGCCTTGATGTAAAACCACTGGTAAATATGTAGCACTAAGCAAAAGCAATCCATGTAAAAACATGAAACGCAAAATTTATTCTATTCACAGTCTTGCTTTGTACTGAAAAAGGTGGACCTTTTGAATTAGCTTAGTTACAGTTGATTTATACTCTAACATGAAGCTAAGCTATCCTAAAAAGAAGTAAGTGTTTTCCATGACATCATTTGTAGTATTACTATTAGAATTTAGACATACTAGTACCTAATATGTAATGTGAAGTTAAGCTATCCTAGAAAAAAGCAAACCTCTTTGTTTTTTAATTGTTGTCCATGACATTATTTGGAATATTACTATTAGAATTTAGAAAAATCAAACCTCTTTATTTTTCAATAGTTGTTCACGACATTATTTGGAGTATTACTATTAGAATTTAGACATACTAATATGTAATGTGAAGCTGAGCTATCCTAGAAAGAAGCAAATCTCTTTGTTTTCCAATAGTTGTTCGTGACATTATTTGGAGTATTACAATTAGAATTTAGAAATACTAGGACTTAATATGTTATTCCAAATTTGACATTGTATAACATGACATAATATTATTTTTAACTAGCTTAAAACCAGTGGTAGGCACCATTCTTTATTAAATTTTTTATTTTTATTATTATTATATATAATATTAATATAAGTGATTAAATATTAAAATTAATTATTATTTAGTTATTATTTTATTCCGAGTGTTCTGATTTCTGATAATGTAAATAATATAAAATAATACGTAGTTAATGAGATTGAAATCATATATCTTTTTAATATATATATATATCTTTAGAAATAATAATATAAATGTTAAATCTAATATGTTGTTGGCGGAAATCGAATCTAAAAACTTTTCATGTTAATAATTTTAGTATATTGATCTAGCGGTTATAATTATATAATTTAAAAAATCTAACGATTATGGTGCCGGATAACCAAAAAATAGAATTAATCAAACTACAAATTATATCTATTTTTAGCTATTATAGTTTCATATCTTTGCAGCTATTATAGTTTCATATCTTTGCAGAGCCTTGATGTAAAACCACCGATAAATATGTAGCACTAAGCAAAAGCAATCCATGTAATGAAACGCAAATTTATTCTATTCACAGCTTGCTTTGTACGTGAAATAGGTGCTTTGTACGTGAAAAAGGTGGACTTTTTGAATTAGCTTAGTTACAATTCATATATACTCATGTGAAGTTAAGCTATCCTAGAAAAATGTAAATCTCTTTATTTTTCAATAGTCGTCCGTGATATTATTTGGAGTATTATTATTAGAACTAACTCCTAAGTCCGTGCAAGGCATGTGTATATTTTATTACAGTTTTTTTAAGTATTAAATATATTTTGTAAATGTTTATAATTGATAAATATAGATAGATTTGTATAAAAAAAAATAGTTGAGGAAATATACCTTTTAAAGTGGTCATAGTTTTGTAGAAAGATAATTGTAAGTTCCTCTCTTGCTACACTTGATTTTTTTAAGAAATCACATTAAGTCACTATGCAATGAGAATTGACCGAAATAATTGAAATTGAACATGTTTATCAATAATTACACCAAGATAATATACTATAATAATCTTAAATTGTTAACGGTTAGACATGAAAATATGGAGTCTATAACATAGTATGGGAAGTAAGTAAAAGGTTGGCTAATTTGAGTAACATACTTTGGGAAAATACTATTTCTTACAACTTACTATTCGATGGGTCCTTTTACGCATCGTTTCAAGGGGATTCGTTCCTTTCTGTGATGTTCATGCCCTGTCATGCTTCTATGTTCCCTTATCGTTCTTTTGTTGTTTTCCATTATTAGTAGCAGTGACTTCTTCGCCTGTCAAATTTGTTACTATTTGAAGATCAAGGTTCGGTTCGGTTCGTTTTCAAGACAAAGTCGCTTACCCAAATCGGTTAATTATTCAAGTCCCGAATCACTTTTTATTATGTGAAATTAAAATAAATATCAAATTAAATATAGAATGAACTATAGCGCACATGTACGTGTATAAAGAAGTTGAGATATTAACATGGGCTAGTTATCCGAGTCTCGAATTATTTTTTCTTATATGAATATTAAAATAAATATAAAATTAAATATAGGAGCCACTTATGAATATATTAAATTATAATATAATCAAATGAGGAAATTTTTTAAACTGGAATATGGGGAGCCAACCAACTAACACAACAATCTATAAAAATAATCTTAAACAACTTAGACATGGTGGTTCACAATATACTAAAATACGGAGTGTAGAACATAATATAGCATGATTAATAAATTATAATTTTATAGTAATGTATTATCAAAATATTATTATTTAATGTATAAATGTTTAATCCTGAATTTGATAAATAAATTCTAAATAAATTAAAAAATAATTATAATCCCACTGATGTGCACAAATATAAAATTAGTATCGAAGTGAGTTATTTAACTAAGTCTCAAATCATTTTATTTTATATAAATATAAAATTAAATATAAGTTAAGCCAATCAATATAATGAAGTAAGCCTCTAACTCAATAATTGATGTTATTAAATATTAACCAAGTGGTCCTTTAGCTCAATTGGTTGATGTTATTAATTTGCACATGGGTGTCATGAGTTCATTTGAAATAAATGTTTCTCCAAAATAGTTAATTTGCACATAGGTGTCATGGGTTCAATTCTCCATAATAACAACAATTTTTCAAATTCATCAAAAATACGGGTGTAAAATAAGTTAGGAACATAGGTGTCATGGGTTCAATTCTCCATAATAACAACAATTTTTCAAATTCATCAAAAATACGGGTGTAAAATAAGTTAGGAATTTGTTATGTTACAGGTAAAATGGTAATTTTGAATTAAATGTTTTTCCAAAGAAGTTAATTTGCACATAGGTGTCATGAGTTCAATTCTCCATAATAACAATAATTTTTCAAATTTATTAAAATACGGGTGTAAAATAAGTTAGGAATCTGTTATGTTACAACTGAAAATATCGACAAGCTCCGAACAGAAATGCTAAAAAAAATATTCATTTCCTAGGAATGAAAAAAATATACAAGTCAACGTGAGTTTATGCAAAATCTAAATGCCTTAAATATGAATCTACAACCGTTACAAGTATTTGTAATACTAGCTCCTAAGCCAGTGCAAGGCAAGGGCATGTTCTATTACAGTTATTTTTTAAAGTATTAAATATATTTTCTAAATGTTTATTATTGACGAATATAGATACATTTGTGAAAAAAATAGTTCAGGAAGTATACCATTCAAAGTGGCCATAGTTTTAGTAGAAAGATAATTGTAAGTGTTGGATAACAAGGTTCTCGAGTAACTAGGTGTGGGGGGAGGGGGGCGAGGTGAATGACTACTTGATAGATTTCAAAACTTTTTCTTTTGAAGTATCAACTCGACAAGGATAAGTAGATATTGATGCAGTATGATGAAATGCATGAACAACACAACACACAATATTTAATCAATTTACTTTATATAAGAATAAAGAAATTGTTGCTACAGTTCCAAGAAAAATAATGGTGTTTTTTTTTGCTTCTTCTCAAGAACAAGTTCTCAAGTTTGGCTCACAGAGAGAGAAAAGATATTACAATGTGAATCCTCAATCTGCTACACAGCTAAGGATATGGAATGTGCACTCTATAAATAAGACATTTTACAAAACGTAGTGCCCACTCTATTCAACAGCTGGAGATCCTGTACTGTGCAAGAGACACGTTGCAGCTTTTTCAGGTGTGCCATGATATTGATATTTTCTCTTATCTTTAGCTATGTGTTATCTTTTCTTTCTCTCCAAGTTTTAACCGTAGGCTTGATACCTGTTCATGGACTACCTCCATGTACAATGTGCTGCAGTGATCTGTTTCATCATTTCTGGAAATTGTACCCTCTTTTGTCTTGTTATGAACCAACTGAGTGAGAATATCATGAACTCTGAATTACTTTGTCATCGTACTTCTCAATATAGTGCAAATAAGGATTTCTTCGAACATGAGACTTCTCGATATAACACTTCACGATATTGATCTTGACTTCACGATATGTGACTTTGCTATATGAGACTTCACGATATGGCTTGATTTGACTTGTCGATATTGATGACTTTACGATATCTTTCAATTCATGATATAGCCTTGTTAGTTCACGATATAATTCTTCTAGACTTCACGATATTTGACTTAGAGATATTTCTGCAATTTATTATCCTCCACAGTCTTCTCTATAACTTGCTGCTTGAACAATCTTCATTGAACTTCTTCTAAGTTGATTTATCTATACAAAACTATTGCATGAAGATCTCTAAGCTCATTTAGACATAAGAGCTGTCTAGAAAAACAAACAAGACAATTACATTGAAACCTATCACTAATTAAAATGAAATACTCCATTTGCTCATGGAAAGGGACATTGATACTTGAGTAGGCTTGTTATGATGGAATAAACATGTCGTGTACCTAACAATCTCCCCCAAATTGTGAGTAAGAAAATTAGGCACAGTTTTAAGTCTAGTAACAAGCCTACCGTACATAGAAAGGTAAACATTAAGGACAATATGATTTTCAAGTGCAATGTTTTTAGTTTGATATGTAAAACTTACAAACTTAATGACCACTTCATCTTTTGTGTCTCTCTGTGGATTATGATTTTAATTCTTCAGTAGCTCAAACAAGGACAATTTTAAGTCATAGTCAACATTTAATTCTTTTGTGAATTTCTGGTCATTATCAGCTTCCTCTCTTCACTTTAGCTCAAATGTATTGACCTGATTACTCTTCAGTAGATTTCAATTTACCATCATTCTTTATTCCTCATTGGAATTACCACTTGTTGTCACTTGCTCATGATCTGATCTTTGGACCTGTAGCTTCTGCTGAATTACTCAAGTGCTTCAGTCACTAGTATGTTTGCTGCAGAGATAGTGTCACTGGTGATTTCCTTCCAATTCTTACTCCCTTTTTCAGATTTCTTGCATCTTTTCTCTTTCATTGCTGCCATTTTCCCAAAGCTATTTCTCTGATACTCTATTGCTTCTTGATGCTTCTCACTGCTTCTTTTATTGCAATTATTTGCAATTATTTCTATCCCTTTTTCTTCTCTCCCTTCTTCTTTTCTTTTAGGTTCCTTGTAACTTTTTCCTTTATTTCTTCTTTCCCCTTTAGGCTTGTTACAATGCTCTATCTTCTTTATCTTCTCTCCCCCTTAGGCTTGTTAGTGACCAGTTGAATTGGAACTATTATTGCTTTGAATGCTTCATTCCCCTTAGAGGTTGAAGAAGTAAAGAAGCTTCTGCTTGTGAATAAGAGAGATTTCCAAACGAATTAGGAGTTGCATCTCGAATTGAACTTGCAGAGTTGTCAGGAGCAAAGATTTTGTCTTCATCAGTATTCGTACTAATTGTCCTAATGCTAGAGGAGATTTCAATGTACCTTCCATGAGTAGCATTCTAAAACTCTGTTTCCCTTGGGGAGGGACCACCGCAAATGTGGATTTTCTGTTTTTGATAAACAGTTTCACTTATTGTCCTAATGCTTAAGACAATAGTTTCAAGGGAATGTTATTTAGTTAACCTAAACCTCAATTTGAATTGTAGTGGATTTAAATGGTTTCCCCTCAGAAATTCCATTCTCAAATCATGTAGTCATTTCAGAGCTACTTGCTGATACATGCTGATGATTCCTTGGTCTTCATTAAATAGTGATGAATCCCATGGGTTTGAATTGGCATCATCAAGTACTACCTCGGCATGTAGTCTCTGACCAGAACTAAAAGAGGGTTCTCATTTGGTAATCACAATGCAAGCATTATGTTACATGATTAAGTTGGCTTAGCAATAGGAAGTATTATTGCCAATTTAATCACAAGAAGTTCAACAAGTTAGACTTCTTGATCTCAAAGAAATTTGTAGATAGTGAGAAGGTTGTGTTTATAATTTTGAATTATGTCAACTTCTTCGGAAAGTAGAAGAAGTTTCAAGTGATGTACTCTCTCTCTCATGTGAAATTTCACCACTAACTCTTTTTGATTCACGAAGCGAGTTCATGAATTTTGAATGAGAAAGGTTTGGTTCATTGTTGTCTGTTGAAAGACGATATATTGAGCAAGATTGAAGCTGGATACGTTATCTCAACAATACTAGTTTGGATAACTCAACATAGAACAAGGAATTGAAAATAATACTATGTTCCACTAAGAATCAATACAGATTGAAGTCATGGTATATACACAAATATCCTAGTAGCTGCAGTGAAGAAGACATCAACAGAAGATCGTTTGAAGTTTATTAACATGTTCAGGAAACGAGTAATAAGGTTGAAGTCATTCGTAGCAGTTAGTATGATCAGTGTGAAGACCTGAAGGATTCTAAGTGAAGTTGTTTATATATGGTAGAAGACTTGACAATGTTTTGAAGAGTTCATGGTATGAAGGCCTGAGAGCGGAACAAGTCGTCTGTGAACCAGACCAATTGCACTAGGCGTCAGTGATCTGTGAAGGGAAACTAAGTATCATCATTAGAATGATTGTCAAGTGGGTATTCGTACCTAAGAAGATTGTAGAACAGTTTGTAGGAAGACTCCATGTGAAGAAGAGAAAACGAAACAGCTTTTCAGTGAAACTAAGTCAAGGTTGCACTCTTTACTACTCTAGGCGCCACTTGATGTATGGCATGCCTAATAGGCGCCACTTACTACTTGAAGTGACAAAAACTAAGTACAAAGCTTCCTTCTTGTACTAGTAGGCGCCACCACAAGTCACAAGTTGAAAAACTAAGTCAATAACCTACTTATATGGCTCTAGGCACCACTTAAGGATCTTGTACCACTCTAGGCGCAACATGGCCTTGCAATGCATATAATCTAAGTACTAAAGGTCTAGTTGGCACCACATACTCTCAAGGCAAGCATCCTAGGCGCCAGCTGCAATATCCTTGAAGATTCTAAGTCAAAAATGGTAGCTCTTGGCGCCACCACTATCTTTCATGGTCTTGTAGGCGCCATAAGCTTGTGTCATCTACTCTAGACACCACAAGTGAGTTATGTCCATGATTCTAAGTGATGAACATGCTTCCTAAGCACCACCACTTGAAGTTGTAATTCTTTATGCAAGTATTAAAGCTACAGAGGATATTCAGGCGCAACCAAGTACAAATTGAAAGCTGTGAATTCAAAACACTTGGACGAGAGCGTGCCATGTCTTCAGAGCTACTCATCTACCACCTATCATCTAAATATACAATACGAAGCAACTAAGCTTTGTATCTCTCTACCATTTTCAATAACGGAGCTCTTGAAAATTGTGTCTACACTTTTATTCGATCATTGATTTGACACAGAGAGGTCATGCCCATTTGTTTACTCACCGTTTAAAAGTCTTACACATACAGTAACACTCATTATATAACATCCTTAAGTTGTATTGATTGTTTATCCGATAAGGAGTTATAGCTTTTAGAGTGATAAGTTGTATTCTGTTGAAGATATAATCCATAATATTCAGTTCCCTATAAATGGGGAATCAAGTTGTATAATTGATACAGTTAGATTGATTATAGGCTGACTTAGTTATACAGAATCGTAGGTAGTTAGTACTGAATATTTGGCACTTATTACCAAATATTCTCTTGTCTGTACCTTGTCTGTACAAATCCTATTGTTGTCAGTTTTACAACCTTAACGCAAGAGCACATATCGCAACAAGTAGTAAATAAGTTATTCCCACAAAGACTATTAATAAGCTGCTAAATACCAATTACTATTTTTCTTTCAATTCAAGTTTAATAAAAATCAAGCAAGTGTTTACTAAATTATCACTTAATAATTAATCTAACACAATATATTGAATAATAAATTCCAAGAGAATGAAAACTAGACCTTTAACTTCATCTTATGCTCTTCCACAAGCTTCTTCTTTAACCTCTATTCTCATGGTCTAATTGTTAGTCTAAGACAATCATGTATTCACAAGGACCTTCCGAATCTCAAGTGGCTCTAATTTATGCAATAACCCCCATATTCCTATGTAGAATTTAAAAGCATAAACAACATTAAGTTTCGTCTTAATTGGACTTCTTAGAGTGTTTAGGTATATTCCTATCCTAACCATAAATTAATATAAATATTAATCCTAAGATATATTGATTGGGTCTTAACTTAGGGTTTCTCTTCCAAGTCCGCCTAAATTACAAAATCAATCTCAAGGGTGATCAGTCTTTGAGAAACATTAAACACAAATCAATATAAACAACTAATACGACCACAAAAATAGAGAGAAAAGAATACAACTTATATATTAACACAAGATTACATTAAAGGCCTAGAGAGAAAATTAGTTCATCATCTCAAAAGAAACCAATACACAAGAGTATGTAAACATGATGTAAAAGTAAGGAGAAAAGATGAAATCTGTATTAGGCGCAATCTCTTTTTCCCAAGCTTTTTCCCTCTTGAGTGTAGCCTCTCTTTTCTTCTCCAGGTACGTAATAATCCTAATAATTAGATCTGATGTATAAATAGATCTAATTAATGTCTTTTCTAATGATTTGAGGAAATTACAAATACGTTTCCTAAACTGATTTTGATTTCCAAGGAAAATTTGTAGCTGACTTTCCTTCAGTAAGTCTGGAACATTCCAGTTTTAATTTGATCTTTGGACCTCCTTAGAATGAAAGAGAATCTCGTTATCTTCGCGGGGGCTATTGAATCGTCCAATTCTGACTTCTAGAACTCAAGATATGGCCCAAACAATGTAATACGCGCGTGCAGTCCAACAAATCCGAATTTCCAAATAATAAATCTCCAAATTCAGCCTTTTATTCTCCAATCCTTCCATGTTTAGGATTGCTTACTTCCTACAATAAAATATTAAAACTTATTTAATAAAAATCCAATTAATGCAAAATATAATAAATATGAGAAATAAAATCATATAAAATATATATAAATATATACTCTATCAAATATCCCTACACTTAGCCTTTTGCACGTCCTCAGGCAAAGAAAGAAATAAAAATATCTTAACTTACTAATTCCACTTTCGTAGATGACACGATTGCATTAAGCATATGCAACAAGCCGTTAAACCCCTAGGCAGCCCTAGTAAGACGAGTTTTGTCTCGTGAGGGTTTCTAGAAGATAAACCCACAAAATCAAATATTTTCAATCAAAAAGTCTCTCAAACATGCAACATATCATAGTACTCCACACATTGTAAACCTCAATCACATAACAACCTGAAAGTGTCTGAAAGTACAAGTACTCTCACTTTAAGCATCACTAACACAAAACAACCCAAGTATGCACACAATGTCTTGATAGACAAAAGTATCATGAAATAGACATCAAAGTCCCAATCAGTAAGTAAGCACGTTGTGGATAGAAATCTCACATGACTCTCAACTCACACAAGTGTATAGGTGTAAGTGTTTCACTCAAATTCAATCAATGTACATGTGCTACCATATGCTTGGTCGTCCCACTACGCCATAGATGGCCGGACGCAACACACCTGTACTGTCATATTTGACTGCTTTTCTGTTACCTTACCCCAAATGTAACACTTTATGACCGTTTCATCCGTTAGTGCTACCTTTTCTATATAATGCAACGCTTATCATATCGAAGGTAACACAAGAAAAAGCATTACCTTAGGGGTATATTGTAACACTAAGTGAAGCAAAGGTAATATAAGGAAACTGTTACATTGCCTCTTTGAGAAACTAATACTGGGGCCCACATGCCACGTCAGCAGCAGTGGGGCCCACATGCCACATCAGCACTGTGGGACCCACAAGCCACGTCAGCAGCAGTGGGGCCCACCTGCCACGTCAGCACTGTGGGACCCACAAGCCACGTCAGCAGCAATGGGGTCCACATGTCATGTCAGCACTGTGGGACCCACAAGCCACGTCAGCACAGTGGCCTACTACTAACGTGGCACTGCTGATGTGGCACCTTGGGGCCTACCTATCTAATGCTAAACAACCCTTTCATCTAGCAACACTGCATGTTCTTTTTTGCAATATAAATTATGGTCAAATGTAATACTATTTTGTCATATGTAATAGTAAATCTGTTTGTAAAGGTAACACAAATTTTAAATTTTGCAACATTAAAATTAATAGCAACTGCAACACTACTAATAAAAATTTTGCAATACAATATTTGTAAATATGTTAATCTTACTAAAAATAAAACCACAATATTTGTAAATATGCTAATCTTCCGAACCTCCTCATACTACGACAAAGTATCAAAACACAACCCAAATACAACCAAATTACATACTACGCAAGTTTATCGATCGAATTACCAAAACATACGACAAAGTAAACAAAAGTACGAAATGCCATGCCATGCCTGTGGACCCAGTTTCTCTGGCTATCTCAGATATTACTCGGAGGAGACGGTCGGTCCTCTGGAACAAGGCCGGAAGGCGTATGGGAAACAATGTGTTGAAAGCCTAGAGGAAAAAAGGCATCACCAGT
>PHNY01111864.1:1430-14749 GCA_003724115.2 Anethum foeniculum | reverse complement strand
TATTACGTTAATATTGTAACTGTGACTTTTCGTATTTTTGATTTTCTTGACATTATTAAATTACATATATAATAAGAGTATTCTCCAACATATAATAATAGTTTATCTAAATTATTATGAAACATTTTTTTCAAAAAAAATCACAGGAAAATCATCAATTTTGCTAATATATGTGCGTGTTTGTATGTATGTATGTGTGTGTGTGTATATATATATATATATATTATTCATAGGTAAATTCACGACGTAAAATTATTATATTGTGTTATTTTCTATTACCTATTCAAGATCAATGCAATTTAATTTCGGAAAACTATATGTTAGACAATTTTAATTTTTCGAGAAATCTTTTATCAATGTTCGTGAATGAGCTAATAATATTTACTCGCTCAAAAAGAGAAAAGAGAGAAAGTAACAAAATAAAGAAAAAGAGAAATTTACTCGCTCAAAAAGGATGAAGCATGACTTAGTACAATAATATTTTTATTAACTTCTTTTCAACATATATTCGAATTTATAAATAATTTAAAAGCCAAAAGGTTAATAGATTTTGCAACTCCCATTCTAACATCTCATAAATATCCACAAATGTTAAAATATGTTGTACTAAAAAGGATTCTGTCAAACAGAAAGCACAGATTATAATTTATGTAAAACATGTAACACTTAATTTTTAATTTGTGGTATCAATTACCATATAATTAATCTCGATATACAATGATAATAAATATAATATTTTTTGAAAAAATTTCGTGCCGCGCGTAGCGCGGCTTTATATTCTCGTTGAATATTAATGCAAGAGCTCAAAATCCTATGGCTATGAGAAAACCATTACATACTTCATGGACTAGTCATGGTCCTGTAGTGCATGTTAAATTTTGGCAATGGGCTGTTTAAAACTTGAAATCCATCCAAATTTTAAATTCACACGAGTGGCATGTTTTGGCTAATCAGCAAAAATTGGATCTAGATTCCTATAATTCAAAAACAATAAATTGCTAAAATATTCATAATAGCTGAATATGATGATTCATTTTGTATTATTTGAAATGGATTTTATGTTTTGGAACACAATGTAAAATACATTACAGCTTTAATTTTTTAATTTTTTTGAAATCAAGCTTTAATAAATTATTATTTCTGTATCAATAAAACAAAATAACATATTTATTATTTATGAATTAGATTCTAAGATAATCTACTTAGACATATTTCAATGGTAGTAACAAATTTAATCTTTTTAATTTTGGTAAGATGTTTCCAAAGGAAATTACCGAAATGTTCGTGAAGTCGCATCAAATAATTTTTTAGGTAGTTACAACATCTCCAATAATACGGGTTATAATTGGTTGACTAACTTGAACTTGTAAAATATTTTGTAAAATTTGTTTAACATGTAAGACATTGTTCTTCGATGATACCGGCTATGTTAATGAACTATATCTTAAAAATATTTTTAGTATGTTATAAAAATTTTATATTATTATAACTAGAATATATCAATTCAATATGATAATAAATGATATGAATTTTTTTTACAAATTTCTTACAGATCCATATTGGTTCGACAAATATAACAAACAAATATAACAAATATGAAGAGGTTGACTATATTAATAGATAAGAGGAATGTGACATTAAAGTTGGATCTTTTCTACATAATATCTATATTTATTATAATTAAAACATTTTTTTAATATTTTAAATATCACATCATCATATTTTACGTGATAAATATATATTAGTTAACACTTAACACATGATTTCGAAAAATAGAAAAAAAAAAAGTTAACACATGACACATATAAAATTTATTAGGAAAAGAACATAGCACCAAAAGAATATGTTGCGAGTACAAAATATCTTAACCTAATTATAAAATATAATAGATTAATCAAAATTTTGAACGACATGTTATTGTTATGTACTCCTTCCATCCCATCATGACGAGAGCTTGTCACACAGACTTATAGAAAATATAGTTTTATAAACTGTTTTGAAATTTTTTTATAAAAAATTAACATTTTAACTTTTATTCAGAAAAAAAAATTTAAAAATAAATTATGAAACTATATTTTATTTTATAAGAGCCTTTAAAATGTGTATCGAGCATAATTTTTTCATAAAAATAAATAGACGGTAACAGTAACAGACAGTGAATTGCATATTCACAGTTTTCACCATACACGTCCCGATATTTGTTTATCTTTTACCAAAAAACACACACATTTCATCTCACTTTACACTCCCCAAAATATTAAAACCCCCAAAAAAATGCCGGCGACCGCAACGATGATCGGAGCCCTTTTGGGTCTAAGCACCCAAATCTACTCCAACGCTCTCCGAAAGCTCCCTTTGATGCGCCGTAAGAACCCCTTTCTTTTATATAATTTATATATCTGTATTTGAATTGTAATTGAATTTAATTTAATTACATTTCAATTAAATTCATTTCTTGACCTAATCTTGAAAAATTGTGAATTGGGTTGTTCAGATCCATGGGAGCATGTGTTAGGAATGGGATTGGGAGTGGTGGCTATTAATCAGCTTGTTAAGTGGGAGGTTAAGCTTGATCAAGATCTCGACAAGCTTCTCGAAAAGTCCAAGGCTGCTAATGAGCGTCGTTATTTTGGTATTTCTTGATTTGGGTTTTCGAAAGATTTGATTTTTATGTGTTTTAGTTGGTTCTTGGCTTGTGAATGTGTGTGTTGTGTTTAGTGTTGATGTTTGGTGCTTGAAATGGTAATTGTTGAGTTGTGTGTTGAAATGAATGTTGTTGGTTTTTAGTTATTGGTTGCGACTTGTGGGATTTTTGAGAGTAGGTTAGTAGCATTGTTGCGTTGTGTGATTGTTGATGAAGATATGTTGGAGACTTTGTGATGTGGGTTTTGTAGGGTAATGTTGGGGGTATGTACTTTGGGTTATAGCAAAATTGAGGTTTTACGGTAACTGGATTTTAGTGACATTGGACACTTTGCGATTGGTCAGTTTATTCTGTTAAAGATGTTAGTTTGGCTCATATCTGTTAGATTTATGTTCTCAATTGTGAGTTCTGTGTTGGCCTATATTTTTGGAAGATGGATCATTTACCTCTATTCGGACTTCCTAATTTGAGTAACACATTTGAGTCTTTTGCTGGTTATATATGTTTGAGAAAGATTTTTGTTTAATACTGATATACGTCAGAAGCACTACATTCTTACTTAGTAGTTCTGCTTCTCAAATACCAGAAGAAAGCCAATATATTAATTAGGTTAGCAATGATCAAAAACCTTACAAATTTTGTTGTGAAAGGAAGCATGCCATTAGTTGAGAGCTAGAGGTTTATGTTTTCAAAACCTGTAATAATAGTGAAACAAATTACGTGATTGCATGAATAACGTTGACCTGGAATCATGTAAATTAAGGGATTGAGGAGTGAGGACATACATGACTTGAAAGATTATTTTCTCTTGCAGTTATCCACTTGGCCAAATTGTCATCTTGGTAAAAGCAATTTTTTTTTTTGGGGGTCATATTGTGTTATATAAAAACGAGTGAGGTCAACAAGTGATCCAGATGTAATGTAATAACTCTTTTAGGCCATGTTGAACTCTTTTGACTTTAGCAATAATAGTACTCATTATTACTATCAATCTGTTGTTTATATAATGTGTGAGCATCCAGCATGTCTTCATTATTTGTATCTCATATGAATTTTTGAGAATTTGAACATTCTATCCCTCTTAAACTTTGTGAGACTCAGCTTAGATCTAACAAAATATATCAGTTGGAAGAAACAGTATATTAGTATTGCAATTGTGGACTGAAATTAAAGCCGGACCGTACTTGTAAGCTCTAAAGTTTTAGGGGTATTGTGTTTTACTAATCACCGGGACAGATATTGGTGTTAGCCATCATTTAATTAAAAATAAAAGTGAGTCCTTTTTTAAAAATCTGTTGAGATTATCACTTATCTAGAGACAAATTAATTCAACCAGGCCTTAGTGGCAAACTACTTGCGCCGGCTGCATGATTTTTTTGCCATCATGCCCGCACAATCTGAACTGTGTCACATGATGTGCATGCTCGTGTATTTTTCTCTACAATTCCTGCTATAATTTTGTTTTGTCTAAAAGGTGGAAAGATAAACTAGGAAAAACCGAATAGGAGGTTTGTTAGGACAGCCGGACAGGGACCTTAGAGCATCTCCAAGAGGTTCTTCAAACAAGCTCTTAAATCAAAATATAAAGAGTCTAACAAAAAATGAAGCTCCAACAAGCTCCTTGTGGCTCTTGAAAACCTTAAGAGCCTCTTCCCTCTCTCCTCTATTTTAAGATCCACTACACAGCTTTTAACTTCTTGTTATTAATAACATATTCAGTTGCACATGTTTCAAATCTGTCAGTAAATTTTAAATATTAATAATATGTAATTAGAAGGCAAGATAAAGAGTATTGTTGGAGTTGACACAAAAATCTATATGTACTAACTTGCTAGGTGTTTATATTATATTTAGAAGGCAACTAGAAGACTGTTGGAGATGCTCTACGAAGTCAAAAATCCCTCTATCCTTATTTGCTAAACAAATTCTTTGAAGTAGGCTACAATTAGCAGTCTCTTGTTATATGTTAATTGCACATCGGTCATTAGATAATTGACAAGTTCACATTGCATCCTCTACAACCAATAGACGTAAAACGCATAATTGTAATATTTACCCTGGGCAGGCTAACTTCGATTCACATTTATTTTTGCATGCTGGTCATTTTGACATTTAAATTCCTGGAATAGTCCAGTTACATTTTCATTTTGTAAAAATATTCATTATTGTTATTGTAAATACTTGTCAAGTAATTGTATTCGAGATACAGAAATATTATGGATCTATCTGGAAGGCGGAAGCTAATTTATGCAACAGTTTGAGTATTGCATATTTGAATTAGTTCTTTCGGCTTATGTTTCTGATTAAATTTTGTACTCAAATATGCAGATGAAGACGAAGATTAGCTCTATGGTAGTTTGGAATGAACAAGTTCATATCTTGGCAACCGGCATTCTCTTTACCAATAGTGTTGTTTCTACTTGGATATTACTGTTAAGCTTTAGACGTGTGTTATTTCTCTGCTTTTTTTTTTTGTCTGTATTTCTTCTGGTTCAGCTCCCTGATTATAGGGCTGATTCAGTTGTAATTTCCTGCTATCAGAAGTTGAGATATACTAATGCTGAGAAATTGCTTTAGTTTCTTTTAATAAATGAATTTCATTAATAATACCTTTGCAATGAGCATCACAATGTTTTGTTGAAAGCAATGGGTTTGTGACATTTTTTTTTAATAAATATCTATAATTTTTGGTATTAATAAGGTAGTACTCATTCCTTTTTCTTTTTTTTTTTTTTGCTGCAAAGATAGTACTCATTTTATGTGCAAAAGGATGGTTCAAAGTGATGCAAAATAATCATATTAATAAAATGAACATAAAAGCTGGAAGCAGATAAGTCTTCTTTAGTCTCTAGTCTCCTGTCTCCATTATGCTACCATTGATAAGTCCGCAACACCTTGTTCACTAAAATCTAGAGCATTTTAATTGCAACAGTTTAAAATACCACTCCCCAGAATTTAATAAGCTAATAATAAACATTTATGTTCGAGGTCTCATACCATTCCATCTCTTGTAGTCTGATATTCATTGACTGAGCATTGGATCGGGGCTCATCTCTTCCATTTGATGCATCATGTCATTGAAGACAACAACGCGAAGATCGCTAACTTCTCGTGAATATGGCCTCTCTGTAGGCGCAGTTTTTATGCGGTCCAGTTGCTATGGTAGCTACTTGCACCCTTAACTTTCAGTTGGCTTTACAATTGTGTTGGCTTTCACCGGGAAGCTTTAGACATTTATGTTGTTTCTATGGCTTTTTAGTCTGTATTTCTGATTCAGCTCTGTGTTTATAGGGCTGATTTGTTCACTCAAAAGTTTGACAGATATTACTGCCGAGAAATTGCTCTTTTTTTAATGAACAAATTTGTCCATCCTTTTTAGTATTGAAAGGCGTTACTAATAATTTGTACATTGCATTTCATTCTTTGGTTCAAAGTGTTGCAAAATGGTGGATAATAATAAAATTAGCATAGAAGCTGAAGCAAACTAGTCTCTGTATTATGCTACCATCAACTGTTCATTAATAGCGAACATTCTAGTTGCAGAAAATTCAAGATCCCACTCCAAAGTTTTTTTTTCAAATATACAATAAACACTTAATTTTCAGGTCATTTGCCATTCCCTCTCTAAGAGAAACTTTTAATAACAGCATGATCTCATAAACTATGCATATGGATCTGGACTCATTTTTTCCATTTGATGCATCCTATCATTGAAGACATGGACGAGAAGATCACTAACTTGTCGTGAAGATGGTCTCTCTGTTGGTGCAGTTTTTGTGCACTCCATTGCTATCTCAAGGACTTGGAATGCAGAACTCTCTTCATTTGGCAAGAGTGGTCTCAGAGCTGGGTCTATCAGCTCGTCTCTTCCAGATCCTTGCGTATCAATTCGGGACTCGAGCCAACTAACCATGTCCATATTCTCTCCAAAACTTCCATCAGTTGGCATCCTACCACTTACGAGCTCGATCAGCACAATTCCCATACTGTAAACATCGCTTTTCTCTGTCGCCTTCATCGAATAAGCATACTCTGAAACACAAATGCGAAAAATATGTGTGAGATTAGTGAAACATAACATGCTAAAAATATGCTTAGATAATAATCTAGGAATTACCTGGAGCAATATAACCGTAGGATCCTGCAAAGCAAGTATTAGATTCAATTGTGATCGACTCGTTATTTTCTGTAATTGCCTTTGCCAGTCCAAAATCTCCCAAATGTGCTTCCATGCTATAATCTAACAGCAGATTGCTGGATTTTATATCCCTGTGAATGATCTTGGGGACACAATCATGATGCAGATACTCGACTCCATGGGCTAATCCTACTGCAATCCTCAATCTTGTTTCCCACTCAAGGCACTTCTTTTTCTTGGCATTCAGTGGTTGTCTGTGCAGCCAATCCCACACACTTCCATTTTCCATGAACTCGTATATCAACAAGTTTGGCCCTTCTCCTTTATTGCTGCAGTATCCTAGCAACTTAACTAAGTGCCTGTGCCTTATCCTCCCAAGTGTCTTGATTTCTCTTGCAAAGCTTTTGTCCATCAAAGGATCATCCTTTCTTGGTATCTTCTTGACTGCTATGGTTTCTCCAGTTAACAATTCAGCTTTGTAGACTGTTCCTGATCCGCCTGACCCAATTATGAACTCGTCACTCAGATCATCTGTCGCTTCCATAATTGCTTCCCATCTGAAATGATCCTTGTCAGCACCGTACTGAAAAAAAGGTCTCCGTGACGCCTTGGAAGATCTGGAAGAGTAAGTATAACTGATTTCATTGGCTTTTCTGATAGAATCTCGCTTGTGTTTCAGGAAGAGGGCAGCTCCTAGTAACATGAGGACACTGGCTACAATTGCTGATATTGCGGAAATTACAACTACTGATGATTGCTTCAAACCTGATTGCTGATTGTTGGAACTGTCGTCGTTGCAGTTTTCGAGAGGACCCCCACAAAGGCGTGCATTTCCAGCAAAAGAATCTACTGGCCAGCGTGAATAACGCTTGTCAAGTTTCCCTTGAAGATTGTTGTGGGAAAGATTCAGGCGGGTTAAGCTGCTCATTTCACTAAGCTGGGGTGGGACTTCTCCGACAAGTTCATTCTCTGATAATTCTAGTGATTCAAGCTTCATCAGTTTTCCAAAGGAATATGGGATTTGGCCTGTGAGGTTGTTGTGACTAAGGTCTAGAATGCTCTGAAGGTCTTGGAGTTGTCCAAGCTCAATTGGTATTTCACCACTGAAGCTGTTTCTTGAAAGCCGAAGCTCGTAAAGCTTTCTTAGTGCACCAATGGCTGGAGGAATTGGTCCAGAAAATTTGTTTCTCTCAAGATTGAGGACATTAATGGACCCAAGTTTACCAATTTCAACAGGGATTGTTCCATTGAGAGCATTGCCATCAAGAGAAAGCACCAAAAGATTAGAACAATTGAATATTTCTGGTGGAAGAGGGCCATAGAACTGATTGGAAGAGAGCTTCAATTCTCCTAAACTAGGCAAGTTTCCTAGCCACAACGGGATTTGACCAGAAAGATGATTGTCATTAAGATCAATATGGGTCAGTGACTTGCACATTGAAAGCTGGGGTGGTATTGATCCAGTGAGTGAATTGGCAGAGAGGTCTAGGAGTGTGAGGTTTCGTATTTCTCCTAAAGTCCAAGGAATTTCCCCGATGAAATGATTTTTTCCTAGCCTCAGCCTCTCAAGTGAGAGTGATTTACCAAGTAACAGCGGAATTTCATTATCAAAAGCATTGTTTGTGACATCAAAGGAAATAAAAGAATGGGAGCTACATAATGCAGCAATGCTACCATTTAGCCTATTATTCGAAAGATTTACTCTAGTCAAGTTTGCAAGATAAGTTAGGCTAATGGGAAGGTTACCTTCAAGAGAATTGTTGTAAAGCATGAACTGTTGCAGGGACCGAAGATATCCGAAAGTCTCAGGTATTCCTCCAGAGAGTCTGTTATCTGCTAAATCAAGAACAGTTAATCGATGACAGTTACCCAAAGTGGCTGGAATTTCGCCTGAAAGATCATTCTCTCTGAGGTGAAGAAAGTTCAGTTGCTCTAGCCTTCCAAGTGTCACAGGAATTTGACCAGAGAAATGATTTCCATACAAATCAAACCATTGTAAGCTAGAGCAGTTACCAATCTCCATTGGAATCTCCCCGGATATTTGATTGTCGTATAGATACAAAATCTCTAGATTCCCAAGCATTCCAATCTCTCTTGGCAGATTACCCTTCAAATTATTCTGATACAATGCCAATGTTTGAAGATTGGTGAGGTTTGCTATAAATGGAGAAATGGAACCAACCAGAGTATTATTATTGAGTGTAAGATCAGTCAATTCAGCTAGCTCATAAAGTTCCACTGGTATTGATCCATTCAATGTATTATTGGACAAATCAAGTTGTTTGAGCTTCCTGCAATCTTTCAACTCCGCAGGGATTTCGCCAAAAAGACGATTTTCACCTATCATCATATGCTCTAAACTAGTTGTATTAGAGCAAATACTTCTTGGAATTGTCCCAGAAAGATTGTTACTTACCAGAACCAAGAAAAGAAGCTTCCCCATGTTGCCTAACTCACCAGGAATCTCACCTGTAAGTCTGTTTCCAGAAACATCAAGATTTTCAAGATTTCCCATCTTTCCAAGAGACTTTGGAATTGACCCTTCAAGCTGATTACCAAGAAGATTCAAATAACGAAGTTGGCCCAGCTCCCCAAGCTCACTTGGAATTTCACCAGACAGAGTATTATTAGCAAGATTTAAATTATCAAGATTGTTGAGTTTACCCAACTCAGCTGGTATTGATCCATTAAGAAAATTTTCAGCTGCAGTGAACAAAACAAGACTAGAACAGTTGCCAAGCTCAGCTGGAATAGGCCCATGCAACTCATTTTGCTGCAAAATAAGATTTTGAAGTAACCCAAGTTTTCCAATTTCTTTAGGAATTGTGCCATTGAGGCTACAAGAGGCCAAAGCAAGAACAACCAAGTTCTCAAGATCCCCAAATGAGCTAGGAATCTCACCCGTTAACCCATTATCGCCTATTCGGAGTACTTGCAGGCTGTAAAGTGATCCAAGTTGAGTTGGTATGGGTCCTGAGAGTTGGTTAGAGAAGAGAAGTAAAGTTTGTAAAGAAGAAAGGTTAGAGAGATTAGGTGGGATAGGGCCTGAGAGCTGATTTAAAGAAAGATCAAGGTGGAGCAGGTCATTCAAATGGCCAAGAGAAGGAGATATTGACCCAGTAAGTGAAGAATCAGAAAGGTTTAAACTCATTACATGAAGTGAGCCATCTTTAGGGTCTCTTCCACATGAAATCCCTCTCCATGTACAAAAATTTGGATTTTTCACAGACCAATCTTTAAGTACATTCTGTGGGTCATCTACAAATGATTGTCTCACTTCAAGAAGAACATATAAAGTACTGGTACTAGTGTTTGATGTTGAATTCTTGCAGACAACAGAGCTACAAACAATGAAGAGGTACAGAACAAGAAACAGTGGATGAAAAAACAAATGTTTTGACAATAGGGTTGCCATGTTTGATGAAGTTTCAGCAAACTAAAGATGAAACTGATGAAGCAAAATGAAGAAAACAAAAGGCCAGTGTTTGACTCATGAGACTGGCTGTGTTTTGCATGCAGAGGAATAGAGGATTATGGAAAATGTGTAGTTGGGTTGTGCAGTGTGCAGTAATTAAGAGACAAGAAGATTTGATGATGTTGGTTGAGAAGAGACGCGTAGGAATGAAGACTGTGCATGTAACTATGTATTTTTGGGTACTTGAACAGAAGTATTAATGGTTTTTCTTGAAAAGGGTGACAATTTAAGAGATGAGGGGGTAGAGAAAAACCCTTGTCAGCAAATCTCCATTGCTATCTTTAATGAGCACCTAACTACTGTTTTATTGAAAAAATTGGAGAATATTAAAAAACTCAGAATGTTGAGTAAGTATATGTTTACTTAAGATTATATATGGAGCAGGATAAAGATGTTGTTGTGTGATGACAGACAAAGGTCAACAAGTGCAGCAAAGAAAAATAAACAATGTTTCCCAAGTCAGAAGCTAGAACTATATACTGATAAACTTTATTTTGGATAATAACTACGAGGCCGAGTCCCTGATAAATGATCGTTGTAACATGTCGTATCGCTACTAGGAACCCAACCGAACCGACCCTTTTAAGTTTCAAGTATGCGTACTTTAATTTTCAGCTAATGCACCGAGAGAAGCAAGCTTTTGTAATTGAAGCAGTTTATGCAGAAGTCAACTCTGTCCCCAGTTCCCCACGTATGCATTTTACCAGAAAAGCTATAAACAAACTTCTCTACTCCCCCTACTGTTTTTTACTTAACATTTCGCCATCAGTGATCATGCACAAGTATTGTTGTGATTATAGATTAACCTCTATATATGCACTATGTATTCATTTCTTATCAACTGGATTATTATTATATCTTGTACAAGTTTTAGCTACCAAATCTCCCTGTCCTCTTGCAAGTATTATACTTTAAATAGTTGATTTTTGAAGCATTTTGTATTCCATTGAATTCTCTAATTGGTTTTGCTTGCTTTTGGCTTTGACACTCCAATTTTAATGAAGTGTGCAATTAACCTCTTGTGCTTTCCCCTTGTTTGTACAACTATGTACTGAAATCGTTTTATGCAAACTCGTTTGTATATTACTCGATTTAATAGGAATTTATAACTGTCTAGCATAATTACGATGACATACATGTAGTGTTCTAAAAATCAGTTAACTCGAGTACTCGAAAATTAGAAGTCAAACAATTTAGGATTTGAGTGAGTACTTGACTAAGTACTTGGGTATTCAAAACTAGTACTCAAAAAATTGATAGATTACATTTGAAGATACAATCTAAGTATAACCGATTTTTGAGTTTTATAGCCTTGCATTATGTTAAGTTATAGTGAGTAGCGAATTAAGGAGGCTAAATTAAAATTCTTCAGCTCAAATTGATTTTCTAATTATAATGGAAAAATCTGTAAATTCCGACTTATGGCTGATATTTCGCAATTAGTAATTTTTTCTTACACTCGATGAATAAGTAACACATCCTAGGTTAATAAGAAAGAAGTAAATATGTGTCTGAGCAAAAATAACTATGTTCCTACCTAAACAAAACAAACGAATGGTTAAGCCATTTGTATACATATTTTATCCTCTTACTCCATTTGCCAGCCCAATACAACTCTTTTATTGTTCTTCTAGATTGTTAGCAGTCTTGAAACTCATTGCTCTCTCTATTATCTCCTCAGCTAAGACATAAAAATGTTAAAATACATCAATGGGCTATGTTAGAATTGAGTGATTCTTACTTTAATATGAACTTGTGAAACTTGAAAATCTTTGTCCGAACTTTTGCCAAACCAACAATTTTGATTATAGTACTCCCTCAGCTCCGTAATACACTACATTTAACTTTTCTGCACGTAATTTCTTGGACTTCATGGTAAAATTTATATTTTTTATTTTTTAAATAAAATATGAAAATTAATTTTTTGTATAAAGGAAAATTTATAATTTAATAATTTTAAATATGGACCGGAGAGCAAAAACCCTAGTAGTCATCTCTCTCTAATCTCTATCAAATGAGAGTCGACCACCCGATTTTCATTTAACCCTAATCGTCCCCTCTTCTTCTTCATCCCTTCTATTCTTATTCATCTCCATCCCCTTTCCTCATCTATACAATACCCCTTCTCTTGTTTTAAATTATCTTTCAACAAATATCGAGATTTGTTTCACAAAACTCGAAAAATTAATTTGAGTTTTTCACTTTAGTATTCAGATCTACTAAGGTTAAGAGCTTTGGATTTAAAATATCTGGTCTAACAACATACTAAAATTTGGTGTCATTCTGAGATCCTTGAATTTTTTTGTTTTTTGTTTCGTTATGTCTGAGTCATTATATGTGTGTTTGATTGTCTCGCTTTGTGCGATGTGATGGTTGTATTGAAAATGAAATTTATGGTGCATTGGGAAATCTAAATATCTTGCATCAACAACACTTTCTTAGCTGGTGTCCGGCAGTTAGATAGCTGGGGTGCGTTTGAAACGGTAGTGAAAATTGCATGTGATCACCTCTCACAAAAAATATTTGTTCATAACATGAGCCTTTAACTCAGTTTTTGCAACTGAGTTATCTGAACATTGCACTATCCATGGAATTAATGTGAGGGTCAATTGTGAAGCTACTGTTTTCAAGAGAGATGCAAGTTGGATCGTTCGGGAAACCATTTCTTTATTTTTAATTTTCAGAATATTTGTATTCAGTTAGTTAAGCAATCCGGAAACAAAGCGGCTAATTATGTAGCTCGTTTATTTATTTTTCAACCTGATAGCATGATGTGTTGGGGATTTGTCCCAATTGAATCTCTTTCTAAGTATTAATGAAATCTGCGATAAATTTGACAAAAAATTATGGACCAGAGAGAGTGTTTAAAAGAATCAACATCTGCCGGTGTTAAAGGAATGTAATTATGCTTTTTTTTCCCCACCACTTTCTCATAGAAATCTATACTCTTTATTAATAAGCGAAACCATGTTTAAATGATTCACAGTACTAAAGTACCAAATTTTGGTACTAGATAATTATGTAATATCTATTTTTCTAATTATATTATTACTAGCTTAAAT